>SJXQ01010374.1:189418-257407 GCA_006408695.1 Aepyceros melampus
AGATGAGACACAGGGGGGTTTTAAGGCAGTGAAATTATTCTGTCTGATTCTATTGATATAATAGATATATGACATTATGCATTTGTCAAAACCCGTAGAACTTTGTATAGCACAAAGATTAGAGGGTTGAAGGGCTGCAGGAGGAAATGCAGTTTCCGGCAAGGAACCTAAATGGGAAATGGTGCTGACCTAAGTATTAGTAACTTTGGAGATTGGTGAGTCTGTAAGATTGAAGTTGAAAAGCACTATCTGTGAGCACAGTTTTCTCCTACACGATAAGAAATATGTATTTGGTCGCCATTCCAATTTCTGACCGAGAACTCATAAAACTCTTAGAACTTTGTGAGTGGGAGAGTGGAGGGACTTCTCTAATTCATGATATGCCCCGTACGCCCAGGCCTGAGTTTATGCTCACAAGGTGATTTCTTGGAGGATGGGAGCCGATTGCCAGAGACACCAACTGCGTGATTAGAGATTTGGAATTTTCATTCCTACCTGCCCTCTGCCCTCCAGGTCTCCCACATTGCAGGTGGATTCTCTGCCAGCTGAGCTGAGCCCTCCAGAGAAGGAAGAGAGGCTAAAGATGGAGTTAATCAATGGCCAATGATTTAATCAATCATGCTTATATCACAAAGCCTCCATAAAACCCCTGATCTGTGCAGTTTGGAGAGCTTCCAGGTTGGCAAACACATTGAGGCGCGGGGAGACTTACAGCCAGAGCGCGTTAAAGCGCCACAGTTCTTCCCTTCACCTTGCCCTGTGCGTCTCTTCCCTTCACCTCGCCCTGTGCATCTCTTCCCTTTTGGTTGTTCCTGAGTTGTGTCCTTTATAGCAATCTAATAAAGTAGGTTCAGTGTTTCTGTGAGTTCTGAAGCCATTAAAGCAAATTATGGAGCCAAGGAGAGAGAACCTCCTATTTGCAGCCAAGTCAGACAGGACTGCCGATGACCTGTGGACCCACTGCTTGTGAATGGCATCTGAAACAGGGGCGGGTGCAGTCTTGTGGGGGGCCGTTCACCTCATAGGGTCTTAGCTAGCTCCAGGTAGTTAGTGTCAGAATTGCTTAATTCGATGAAACCCCCAGATATTTGGCATCAGAAATGTTCTGTGAATAGAGGAAATTGTTATTCTTTCAGCAGGAAAAGCCTGAAGAATCTTAGAGTGCCAGGATGTAAGATTGTGTACACACACACACACACACACATCAAAACACATTGATGGAGATATGCCAAAGGGGTATAAAAACCAATTGGGAAGCTCCCGATGGCCAAAGCTGAGACAGTGTGAGCAACAAGATAGATAAAACTGTATTGGTTTATAACCCAAAGTAGAAAATAAGTATCCATGATTCATACTGATACAATCAGTGATTGAATAAAATAAATGGGGGAGAAACCAGATTGCTCCCATGCAAAAGAATTCCAAATCATTTATGTAGATATGTCACCTTCAAGCAAAGGGAGCAGAATTCCCCTATTTTGGGTGTCACACATAGTAATTCCCTTCCTAAGAGAACAGGACTGAAAGGAAAGAAAAATACAGTGTAGAAAACTAACAAAGACACGGCCTCAGACGGCGATCAAGGTCAACATAATAGTCATAAATCATGTTGATAGTATGTACTCTTGATATGATATGAAAAAAATGGTACTTACTTCTGTGGATTTCTTTCCCATAACCTATAACCCCAGTTGTATCATGAGAAAAACATCCAATTCCAATAGAGTGACATCCTACAAAATACCTGACCAGAAATCCTCAAAAATGTCAAGGTCATCAAAAACAGACAGTTTGAGAAACTGTCACAGCCAAAATGAGCCTAAGGAAACATGACTGAATGTAACGTGATATGCTGGATGGGAAACTGGGTCAGGAAAAGGCATTAGAGAAAGACTAAGGAAACCTGAGAAAACTATGGACTTTAGTTAATAGTATTTATGTATCAATATTGGTTCATTAATCATAACAGAGGTATCACGCTAATTTGAGATGTTAATAATGGGGAAACTGGATGCAGGGTATATGGAAACTTTGTATTATCTTTTCCATTGTTCTCTAACTCCAGTGCAGGGGACGCAGGTTCAGTCCCACATGCCATGGAGCAACTAAGTCCTCGCACCGCAACTAATGAACCCACACGCTCTGGAGCCCGTGCTCCACAACTAGAGAAAGCCACACACCACAATGAAGACTCAGCACAGCTAAATAGATACATAAATAAAGATAAATAGATACATAAAATAGATACATAAATAAAGATAAATAGATACATAAAAAGGGGGGACAGGTTCTGTGGTCATCAGGGCCACCATCCTTGCCCCTTTCTCTTTTGCTTCCACTTTCTGGGAAGTTTACAGTCCCCCTGCTTTGCCCTCCTTTACTTTGAAAAGAATGGCAGAGTGAGGGTGGCTATACTGTTTGCCCCTCCCATCCACTCATCACGCTTTCTCTGTATCTCCAGAAGTTGCCCATATGAATTGTACCAACTGGGCTCCCTTGCCCTCTGCCATCTGTTGGGTTCTGTGGGTGCAGATTACAGGCAGGAGGTGATAAAGTGGAAGGCGAGGGAAGCTGGACCATTTATTCCCCTGGCGCCCTACTCCTTGGTTGTGGGTTGGTGGTGACCATGCTATGCTCTCTAAAGCCAGATCTCTATCTGGGTGCCCCTCTCAACAGCTCTAACCACTAGTGCCCTAACCACTCCCACCTCTTGCTCCTTTATCCCTAGGCTGGTAACTGATGCTATTGATATCCAGATATTTTACTATCACCTATTGGTTCCTTTTAACCCAGCTCACACCTTTGTAAAAAGACCCATTTATTAAACTCATCCCAATTTCCCCATGTGAATGGGCCAGCTATCCTGCCCTGATCCTATTGATAGCCAGCGCGCTGGGCCCTGATTCCCACCAACGCTCCCTTACATGCTGAATCCACGCCCTGATGCCCTGCAGTCCCATCAGTGTAGAGCCTACATGTTGCTGTTGACTGAAAAAACAAACAAAGAAAAAAATGCACAGAATGAGAGTTGTGAGTTGTTTAATTTGGAGGCCAAATGAAGACCATTGGCCAGGAAACAGCATTTCAGATAGCTCTAAAAACTGCTCCAAACAGGTAAAGGGGAAAGTCAGTGTTATATACAATTTTAGTGAAGGAGGGGATACGTACAGTTGAGCATACATTTTGGCAGAGTCTTGCTATTCGTCGGGAGGAGCAGATGTCACTGTAATGATTTTAGTGTTTTTCTAGATACACGAAGATATAAGAACTGGGCTCATGAAATCTTCTCCTGAAAACGTCTATCTGAAGACATTTTCTGCCAGTTATTCTCAGAGCACAGAGTGCCTCATTCCTGATCTTCACCCTGAACTCTTTTCAGGGGTTGTTGAAGGTCAGTAGCTGCAGCAGCTCATGATTTAATCCTTACAGAGGTAGACGGCAAGTGCCAATTTGTAGCTGGCACTTCTCTAGGAGAATATGAGAAACTTGCCTCCTTTGGTACTCTGAAGCCCACCTAACTGCCCAGGGCATGCCAGCCAAGTAGAAACAGGAAGATAAGAGATGTACTTAATCTCTCAACATAAACTAATGGTGGGTAACCCTCTCCCTACTTGCTAAGGTCTCCATTTGAACAATGGAAGCATTGCCACAGGCCTACCTCATTTCTCTCTGTAAGAATTACTAGTGATAACAAAAGTGAAGTCATTAGTAAACCCAAAGAAACATACAGTAACATTTTAGTAATCTTTTCTGCTCATTATAAAAGTAATATATCTTCTACAGTGTTACATTTCTTACCGTAAGCATGTCTTCATGCGTTGCTAATGTAATTAAGAGACTATGAAAAAGATAAAAATAAAAGTTCAGTTGCTGGCATGTTGAAAGAACATGAGACTTCTCAGCTCAAATACTGGATCCATCATTTTGTCTGCAACCTCGAATAAGTCACTGAGTTCCTCTGAGTCTCATTTGTCACAACTATGAAAGAGAGACTCTGAGACCTCCCTGGCAGGATTGTGGCAAGAATTAGGTGTGATATAAACATTATCTGTAGCATTGTGCCTCATGAAGAGTAGTCATGAATAAGGACAGCCCTGGGTTTGAATATCTGGCCTTGACAGTTACAAACACTTTGACCTTGGGAAAGTTAGCTAACCTCTAAGTCTGTGAAACAGGGGATAAAATGATAACCATGTCCATGGGGTCACAAAGAGTCGGACATGACTGAGCGACTAAACTGATTGCCAGCAAGGTCCGTCTAGGCAAAGCTTTGGTTTTTCCAGTAGTCATGTATGGATGTGAGAGTTGGACTATAAAGAAAGCTGAGCGCCAAAGAGTTGATGCTTTTGAACTGTGGTGTTGGAGAAGACTCTTGAGAGTCCCTTGGACTGCAAGGAGATCCAACCAATCCATCCTAAAGGAGATCAGTCTTGAATATTCATTGGAAGGACTGATATTGAAGCTGAAACTCCAATATTTTGGCCACCTGACATGAAAAACTGACTCATTTGAAAAGACCCTGATGCTGGGAAAGATTGAGGGCAGGAGGAGAAGGGGACGACAGAGGATGAGGTGGTTGGATGGCATCACTGACTCGATGGACATGAGTTTGAGTAAGCTCCAGGAATTGGTGATGGACAGGGAGGTCTGGCATGCTGCTGTCCATGGAGTTGCAAAGAGTTGGACACGACTGAGTGACTGAACTGACTGACCTACTGAGGGTGAAACATAATTCACAAAAAAGCTTGTGAGTAGCCCATGGCCAGTGCATGCATTACAGATACGTCTTCATCATTATCATCTTTATATCTTTATCATCAACAACAATGATCACCAGCTTAGAAAAGGAAACCAAACTTGAAGAGACACCCTCCTCCAAGGTCTGGTCTTTCAAATAGGCTTTTTACATATGCAAATGGGGCCTGGAGGTGGGAGGGGAAGGGGGCAGTTGGGCCCATTCCTTATCCCCAAAGTTACACCTTCAGAGATGTATTTCTTTAGTCCAAGGATTATGTAACAGGGGTTATATAGGTGCATGTGGGTCACTGAGCTTTTAAAAGGACCACTCCCTAAGGGAAATGTGCCTGGGACACTTCCCATTCCTACATTCTCAGACCTATGAAACCTGGCAAGAATAAACAGGTGCAATAACCTTACATGGAAAGGGCAAAAAGGAATTTCATGTAAGAGCAAGGAGAGAAATGGGGCTGAAAGCTGGCAAAGAAGGGTGACAGAGGGAAGATGTTAGGCAAGGCTCTTTTCTAATTTATCTCAGTGACGGGGAAAGGTTTGCCAGCTTTTTATTTCACTTAATGCTTGTTTGCTAAAGAATCCTGTATATTGTTTCCTATGAGCCAGGCACTTTTCTAAGCTCTTTACAGCCATTAAATTGTTAGAAAAATACCAATTTACAAGTATGATCACTTGATTATATGTAGGCCTAGGAGTCTCTGACCCTTTTAAAGGCAGAAGGCATGGCTGTTTCCTCTCAAGCTCCTCTTTTTTCCTGGGGTCAATGAGACGGCAGTTGTGCAGCCAACTACACACCATGTGTTCATTGTTCTTTCAAGAAAGATTTGCTAAGCACCTGTTCAAGTCAGGGAAATAGCTCACACTGACCTCTTGGAGCTTATATTCCAGTGGAAAGAGACAGACAACAAACAACTGGTTATAAATAATTATTCTAGGGAGCTTAGAATTGCAGAATGAAAAAGTGGTCCTTCTGAGAGCAGCTTTTGATAGATGTGTGTGTTAGTCGCTCAGTCATGTCTGACTCTTTGCGATCCCATGAACTGTAGCCCACCAGGTTCCTCTGTCCATGAAATTCTCCAGGCAAGAATACTGGAGTGGGTTGCCATTCCCTTCTCCAGGGGAGCTTCCTGACCCAGGAATTAAACCCAGGTCTCCTGCATTGCAGCCAGATTCTTTAGCGTCTGAGCCACTAAAAACCAGAGGACTTGGCTTTGGGGAAGAGGATTATGTGGGGACATGTCAATTAAAGGAAGACTCAGCCGGGTTGATGAGAGTTTGGGGCTGTTATTCACATTACATCTTCATCTGGGGTCAGCCCAAGAGCCCCAGCTAAAGACTGCAGGGCTTTATCGTCTTCAGGAAAACAGGCTCTTTCTGACCTTACCATGTTTCTCTGGGAGTTCTTGGGATACGGCCTGTTGTCCACACAGTCTACAAGAAGCAGGATAGTGCTGAGTCCAAAGGCTGGATGGTTTCGGGACTTCCTTATCTCTTTATCTCCTGGGGAGATTGTTCAACAAACTGGAGGGGGACTGAGGATAATAGCTTTTCTTAGGAAAATCATATTAAAGTTCAGTCTGCTAAATCAGCCTCCGGATCTTATCGATGGTGGGCACTTGTTCTGGCCGCAAAACCAGAAGGTGATAAATCCCTCAGGCTGAGTCTGCAGATGGCTATCCGGACTGAGGAAGCAATCCATGGGGGAAGTCATCTAACGAATGGGCTTCTATAATACCAAGCTGGTAATGCTGCTTGAGCAGATCGCAAACATTATTCTCCCCTGGTCTGTGTGTCATTCCCATCACAAAGCTCCCCACGTGGTTGAAATTTCTTCTTCTCCTAGTGAGAGCTGCAGAAACACCTGTTACCAATGTTCCTCAAAGTTTTCAACATCCAAATTCGCCGGCTTACTGGGCCAAAGCGTTGCTGGGAAATTGAGTGAACAAGGCTGGGGATGGAGGTTTTGTGATGCGGCCAATCAATACAAACCCATGCAATGTAAGTGCTTCTCGGCGAGACTTTGGTGCTGATGAGAGGGGTGTAAAACTGGGGGAGCTTCTTGCCTTTTGGGAGACTTCACGGCAGGTGGGATGTGAGGTTAAATAAGTGAATTTTTTTAGGAGGCAGTATAAGGGCTGGCATTGACCTCATTTATTGATTGATGTACCCAGTAAGTGCTGAGCACATTCTGTGAGTCAGGACCTGGCTGCGTGGCCAGTCATTCCTTCTCTCGAGGATCTAGGGCAGTGCTGGCTAAATCTGCCACTGCTTGCTTTTGTCCAGTCCAAGGGCTAAGTTTATCTTTACATTTTTAAAAATTGAACTGTAGTTGATTTACAAGACTGTTTTAGTTTCAGCTGCATAGCAAAGTGATTCAGTTTTTAATATATGTATATATATGATATAGAAGCCCGTAACACACATAGTTGACTTACAAGATTGCTTTAGTTTCAGCTGTACAGCAAAATGATTCAATGTTTAATGTATAGCTGGTAAAGAATCAGCCTGCAATGCGGGAGACCTGGGTTCGAACCCTGGGTTGGGAAGATCCCCTGGAGAAGGGAACGGCTACACACTCCAGTATTCTGGCCTGGAGAATCCCGTGGACTGTATAGTCCATGGGGTTGCAGAGAGTTGGACATGAGTGAGCAACTTGCACTTTCACTTTAATATATATGTAATATTATATACAACACATATTTATAGTAATATATAACACATATGTATTAATACATACTATATATTAATATATAATATATATTCATTCTTCTTCAGGCCCACAGTAGATTGAAAGATGCCGACCTCCATCTGGGAGGGCAAACTGCTTTAATGAGTGCATTGATTCAAAGGCTATTTTATCCAGAAATACCATAGCAGACACACCCAGAAATGACGTTTAGCCATTTCTCGGCCCTCTGTGACCAGTCAGGTTGACACAGACAGTTAGTTGTCAGTCTCTGACGAATCCTGGTAAGCTGATTATCTTTGGAGACTAGAAAATGCCTTTTCTAATTCATACATTTGTGATGAGGAGGAATTATGTTTCAAACTTTGCCATATAAATCTGATGTTATTACTGGTGGCTCAGCAGTCATGAATCTGCCTGCAATACAGGAGACTTGGGTTCGATTCCTGGGTTGGGAAGGTCACCTGGAGAAGGAAATGGCAACCAACTCCAGTGTTCTTTCATGGTAAATCCTGTGGAAAAAGGAGACTGGCGAGCTACAGTCCCTGGGGTCGCAAAAGAGTCGGACATGACTTAGTGACTAAGCAACAATTATTGTTATTATTTCCTATTTGTCAGAGGCCCTTTCTCATTTCTTCTGTAACACAGGCAACTTTTTGGAGATTGTTAGTTGCCCGCTGATAGCTGGCGAGAATCTGATCTGTGCACGTTTAGTGCTTCCCAGCAGGAGAAGGCTGCCGGAGAAGAGGGCTTCTCTTGGCCCCAGGCTGTGTCTCATTACCCACTGGGTACACTGACATTTTCTTACCTCTCTGTTGATCAAAGCTTCCACTTCCAAGCACTAAGGAACTGTAAGCAACCGTGAAAATCTGTAGAAACGTTCCTGTCTCTGACATACAGACCAAACTTTGGCCAGGACTTTATTAACAAAAAAATAATAAAAAAAGTGGTGGGACCTTCCTGAGCCCTGGCTCACTTTGTTTCCTGAAAAAAAAAAAAAAAAAAAAAAGACTACATTTAGGTGACAGATGGTAAACCTCTTCACGTTATAGGCGTCTCGCCTTCCTGGGACCATTGGAAAAGCACTCTTCATATTTCCAAGCAATTGATCTTTGATTGTGTTTGCTACTTGTGCAATATCTGGGGAGAAAAAAAATATCCTGTTGCTTTTAAATCTATGCAAAATGTTCACCTTGGTAGAAGGCAGTTTTCGTCAAAGGGAGAAATGAGCAGGGAGAGCAAGACGAGAGGAGGGTGGGGAGAGACGGAGCGCGAAGTGAGGTATCTTAGGATGCCATCCGTACCCCGTGCTGTCAAAGAAGAGGCGGGCGCAGAGGGAAACGATAGCAGGAGGGGATCATTAACATCTGGAATCCACTGCTCATCACGTCTTGGTTCAGTCTAGGTGAAACTGTTATGAAAAGATCTATTCTGCTTAAATCCATTTATTTTCACAACAATGGAGAGAAGCACCAAGTATAACCAATTCCATTTTGTGGATACGGGAAGTGAGTACCTAGTGTTCTATGACAGAGGGGCTGGAGAGGGAATCTAGAAACATCCATTCCCTGGGCCAGCTCTGGCTTTCCACAGCCTGGTTCCCAGGAGTCCCTTGCTGCCCTTCCTTTGCCAGTTCATCCTTTTACTTCTAACAGCATTTCCTTCTCTAAAGTAATTAGGAGCACTAGTTCTGAGGTTCTGCCATTTGGAGAAAGAATGATTTTTTAAAGTTGAAGCTCTCAAACTCTGGAGTCAGTCTCTCAAGGTTTCCCTCTGGTTTTAAACACTAAAGGGCAGAAAAGCTCACTGTTCTTAAAGAAAAGATAAATCAACAGCAAGAGTGAAGCCCACAGTTACCCATCTGTCATAGAAAAGATTTTCCCACCAGTGCTGTATTTGGAATTTGCAGTCAGCAACATGTGTCACGTCAATTGCTTCCCATTGTTTTCAAGCTCCCTATTTTTGAGAATTTGACAACCTAACAAATATGTTTTCCCCCAATCGCAAAAGTCGGTTTGACATCCTTGTTTCTCCTTAATAGATAAAGGTCCTAAGACAGAAATGGCAAATGGCTTTCCTTGTGGTCTTATCAAAGTCAATGGAGGAGTCAGCATCTCGAATTATAACTCTGGAACTCCTTCTAGGAAGGCTGACTAGCTAACATGCACAGTCCAATCCTGGACTGACCCGACTGTAGCAAGACAAAGAAAAGAGACTCTCCTGGTGGTCCAGTGGCTAAGGCACTGAGCTCCCAGTGCAGAGGACCTGGGTTTGAATCCTTGTCGGGGAACTAGATCCCACATACCACATCTGAGAGTTCTCATGCTGCAAATAAAGATCCCGCAGGCTGCAATGAAGATCGAAGGTTTGGCACACTGCAACTAAGACCCTATCCAGTTGAATAAATAAATACAAATATTTTTAAATTGCAATGAATAATAAACTAGGGAAACTCATTCACTGGGGCATATGAGTAGTGTATGACAGCATTCATCCACAGAGATCCACCTGCTTTCCAAATATGAATAGATGTTACATGAGGAAGGAGAACCCAGCTGTCTCAGAATGTTTACTTCCTCTGGCCCCTCTAGACAGTCCCTGGGTAAGAAGCATGTTACATTCATTCTACAGGCTCTGGAAGATACAAGATGGAACTGAGAGATGGAAGTGCAAATCTTGTTGCTGGCAGCTGTACAGTCCCTAAGCCTGAAACAGAAGAGGCATTCACTAGTCCTGGCTATCCCAGACACAGCGTCAGCTGCTGATTCCCCAAGGAAAGGACTTGAGTCAGAGTAAGGTGTTGTCCCCGTTGTCTCTAAAGAACCTGTGCTTACAGAATTCAGATTGGTTGAATTCAAAGCTACCTTGGAGTCTAGTAAGAAGCAAAGGGCAATGTCAACAAGATTTCAATTATGTTATGAGATTGAGCTGTGCTGGGCCACCATACCCCTCCAACTCTATCAAAGTCTGGGCAACTTGCGGTTTCTGAGCTGGCTGCTCTGACTGCCTTCTACTCAGAGTGGCTGGAACCTGGATTCCAGTAGCAATGTTACAGATGCTCATGAAATGGGATGACCAGCTCCACAGAGAGACAGTCTTACCACCCTCAGCTTGTGACTATCTTTTCCCAGTTCTGCTGTCTGGCATTTACAGCTTTATCTATGTGAGAACACCTGGGACTGGAAGGACGTTCCTATCTCAGAAAGCTCAAGGTAAGATGGTTATGGTTGAAAAGATCCAAATTAAATCCAGTCTGGAGAGCTGACCTGCTGTTTTCTGTGATGAACTTTCAAGTCATGAGTAACTAGAGTCAAGTCCATCATTGAAACTGAACCCAGTAACAGGCCTGATCTACTTGCATTATCTTGGCTTCAAGAGGTAAATTCCTGTATTGTATCCCTGTACAGAACCTTCCCATTCATCCTTTCAACAGACATCTTTGTGGACCCATTCTAGACTAGGCACTGCATTAGAAACTGCAGATACAAAAAGACTAATTAGTAAATGGACCTTTCTCTTGAGGACATTTTGGTGGGTTTTACAGGACTCTTTCCAGGAATCACTATGTCAACCATAGTATTGGATGGGGCAAAACCAGGGTACAGTAGAAAGGATAATTGGGGACCAATCTCAAGGCCCAATGACCTTAACTACTACCTGATGTGAGCTCTAGTGTTTCTGCTGGGACAAAACCCATGCTCTGAACCTTATAATTTTTCTTTTTTAATGGGAGGATAATTGTTTTCTAATGTTGTGTTGGTTTCTTCCATACAACATGAGTCACCTATAAGTATAACGCATATCCCCTCCTTCCTGAGCCTCCCTCCCAGCCCATGGCCCTCATCCCACGCCTCCAGGTGGTCACAGAGCACCAGGCTGAGTTCCCTGTGTTACGCAGAGGCTTCCCATTGGCTATCTGTTTTACACGCGGTAATGTATAAGTTTCAGTGCTATTCTCTCAGTTTGTCCAACCCTCTCCTTCCCCTGTTGTGCCCACAGGTCTGTTCTCTATGTAAACCTTAGACTTTTTTGACTGAGGCTTTGATATGCTATCTGGCACTTAGGAAACTCTTCTACCTAGTGTGGGGCTCTGATAAGGTCAGACTTCTTAAACCTTGATAATGCCATTTTTTCTACCATTAAGCATCTCAAAAGCCTCTTGATGAAAGTGAAAGTGGAGAGTGAAAAAGTTGGCTTAAAGCTCAACATTCAGAAGACGAAGATCATGGCATCCCGTCCCATCACTTCATGGGAATAGATGGGGAAACAGTGGAAACAGTGTCAGACTTTATTTTGGGGGGCTCCAAAATCACTGCAGATGGTGATTGCAGCCATGAAATTAAAAGATGCTTACTCCTTGGAAGAAAAGTTATGACCAACCTAGATAGTATATTCAAAAGCAGAGACATTATTTTGCCGACTAAGGTCCATCTAGTCAAGGCTATGGTTTTTCCAGTGGTCATGTATGGATGTGAGATTTGGACTGTGAAGAAGGCTGAGTGCCGAAGAATTGATGCTTTTGAACTGTGGTGTTGGAGAAGACACTTGAGAGTCCCTTGGACTGCAAGGAGATCCAACCAGTCCTTTCTGAAGGAGCTCAGCCCTGGGATTTCTTTGGAAGGAATGATGTTAAAGCTGAAACTCCAGTACTTTGGCCATCTCATGTGAAGAGTTGACTCATTGGATAAGACTCTGATGCTGGGAGGGACTGGGGGCAGGAGGAGAAGGGGACGACCGAGGATGAAATGGTTGGATGCCATCACTGATTCGATGGATGTGAGTCTGAGTGAACTCCAGGAGTTGGTGATGGACAGGGAGGCCTGGTGTGCTGTGATTCATGGGGTTGCAAAGAGTCGGACATGACTGAGCGATTGAACTGAACTGAAGCATCTCAACATCTTAGGAGCTTCTGCTGATATGCCTCATCCAGTGGGCTAGGTGTGCTTAGTTACTCAGTTGTGTCCAACTCTTTGCAACCCCATGGTCTGCAGCTCCCCAGGCTCCTCTGTCCATGGGGATTCTCCAGGCAAGAATACTGGAGTAGGTTGCCATGTCCTCCTCCAGGGCGTCTTCCCAATCCAGGGATTGAATCCAGGTCTCCTGCATTGCAGGTGGATTCTTTACAGTCTGAGCCACCAGGGAAGTCCAGACCCCCACTTATTTATGCCATCCCAGACTAAATCTGAATTTGCTATAGCCCTTTGGTCTTGTGGACTTGCTTGCTTCCTTCCTTCCTCTCTCCTTCCCTCCTCACTAGGACTAAGATCACTGGCTACATCCCATGAGGACCACCCAGACAGTAAACATGTCAACCCCAGTCCTACCTATTTGTGGCTTCTTCCCTCTCACCTTGTCCTGCAGTTGAGAACCCAGCATGCCTTTCAGCCAAAATCTAATTGCTAGGATGCTGTCTGGATGAAACCTTTACCAAGGAAGACCTCATTTTTAGAGTCATCCTCACCATGCCCTCTCCCTAATTCTCCTACCATGGAGTCCTGTGTGTGTCCAGGGGAGGACAGCAGTCTGAAATATGCCTCCACTTTTGGCCCCTAGATGTGAGGATGGTTCCAGACCCAAGTGTGGGAGGTAGAGTTGACCTCAATGATCAGTCTTCAGAACTTCCTTTGACCATCTCTCCCAGATCATTGTTTAGCTCACCTTCAACATAAGAGTTAAACCAGCACTTGGGGAGTGGCAGACCTGGGTTCTCTGCCTTCCACTGTAACTTTTTTTTTTTTGCCAGATGGCACATGGAATCTTAGTTCCCTGACCAGGGATCGAACCTGCACCCCTTTGCACAGAAAGCATGGAACCTTAACCACTGGACTATCAGGGACTATTTGTGAGATTTAATGCTTTATTTAACTCTCTAAGCCTCAGCTTCTCTGCCTGGAAAACAGGGAGATTTTTTTAATCCTCTCTCAAAGGATTGTCAGAATATTTAAATGAGATGGTGTATTCACAGGCGTAGTGCTCAGTAAGAGTTCAAATCATGGCAAGTATTATTCTTTTCTACTGTGATGGTTATTGTTTCTAAGGCTTTGCCCTAACTAGAATCTGAAATAGATTCATCCCCATACTTCCCCACAAATCCAAGAATTTGCCATGTCACCCTGTCTTTCCCCTCCCAATTCCTGTAATATTACACAATACAAAACAATCCACGATTAAAGTGATGAATTAACTGTTAACTGCTACATATTTAATGTCAAGAAAAAGCCATTTAAAACTCATAAAAATCAGGCAATAAATCTAAAGAGTGTGGTGGAGAAATGTTATACTAACTTAGATTTTGCAGACCTTCATGTTGTCTTATATCAGACGTCTGCCAATCGGAGATCACTCAGCACATTTACTGCATAAATGTATGAGCATGTTTCCAGTATCCTCATCCATTTTCTCTGTGTTGTTTTCTCTTGGCATTTATAGCAACTTCAGTTTGTCACCGCACAAGGATACATGATTTTTTAAAAATTTTCTTCCAGGTTTGGCCCTTGTTTAGTGCATTTATGGCCAGCTCAGTTTTCTTCCATTGCTCTTAAAAAAAAAAAATCAGTTTTTTTTCCCTAAGTGTAAGTGATCAACTCTAAGACAGGACTGGAAAGGAGCTAGACCCCAAGGATGAGATGCTCTCGCTTCCCATTTCTGCCAATAATTCACTCTCAGAAACCAGGTTGCTAATTTTAATGTATTCCACTGAAGTTGCTTTGAGTATAATAATACTTGCCACAAAGCAATCCTCCAGAGATACAGAGGGAGTTAACGAAGTAATAGCAAGGTGAAAATGCCTATGTGTATAGAAATTCCTTGGATTAAAGTGATGCATTTGCTGAGTGTGTGCTGGTGTGCTCATTTGTGTCGGACTCTTTGCAACTCCTTGCACTGTAGCCCACCAGGCTTCTCTGTCCATGGAATTGTCCAGGCAAGGATATTGGTGTGGGTAGCCATTCCCTTCTCCAGGAGATCTTCCCAACCCAGGGATCAAACCCAGGTCTCTTTCACTGCAGGAGGATTCTTTACCATCTGAACCACCAGAGAAGCTAAAATGGTCATAAGTGAATGTGAATCAACTGAGAGTTTCTGGGTCTTTCCCTGTGCTGTCTTCACTTTCAGGAATGCTTAATTCTCTTCTTCTCTACCTATCCACAGGGATGTCTTATACAGCTACAAGGGTTGTGCACTGCACATTTCTGGGAACCCCATTCACACAGACCACCATGTAATCAGCTGTTCATATCCTTATGGCTTACCTCTGGGAGGCCTTTTCTGATCCCTTCAAGCCTCATGGCTTTCTTTCTCAGTGGACACTCAACGATGCTAAAGAGGTGCCTCAGAGAGGTGCCACTGACCCCAATATAATCAAAGGACCATATTCCATCAGAGCACCTAAGAATAGCTCCCAAGAGATAAGCAAAAAGGGAGCTTTAACACCTCAGTGAAGTTGGGCTACCACAGAAAGCCACAGCAAGAGTTCGTGGGCCAAGGAGGACTCAGCCACTGCCGCAGGGAAACCAGAATGGGTGTTCAGACACAAGCAGCTCTTTCATCTGAGATGGGATCAGCTGATGGTCCAGTCTGAGGTCCCACTAAGCATCTCAGGATACTACTGCCACAAGTCCCTACCTAGGAGCTAGAATAGAGCAGGTCATGTGTACTTTTTCAGCCTCCACTTCGATCCCTGAGAGCCATCAGAACTGGGTAGTTGAGCTGCAACTAAATCTCATCTGGCTTCAAAAAGGAGCCCAGAACCTCTCTATTAATATCATTCAGGCGCCCAGTCCAGCTCCTGCTGCAAGCCTGGCTGGCACCTCTGCCCATCACTGCTGTGTCTACTCTCCAGGTCCACAAGGCAGCCCAGGACAAGCAGCTGTACTAAGAGTTTGACAGTTGTCACACGGTACCTTGGACATGTGTTGGACATGGTACCTGACCACTTCAGCGTGGAGGACACTGGCCAAGTTGCACTGATCTTTCTATCCCCAGGGACCAGCACAGTGATAAATACACAGTGAGTATTCAAAAAAGCATTTGTTAATACTGCTTTGCATGTAAAATGAGCAGTTTTAAATTTCCTAAAGTAATAAAAAGAGCATAGCTCTAGAGTCATCTATTTTTTATTATCTCCTGTTTACATGCCTCTGGTTAGTAACCCAAACACGTTTCCATGGTGAATGTGGCAGGACTATGTGATTACAGGCTGGAAACTTTCTCTTTGTTTTGAAAAAGCTATGTGATTACCAGAACTATAACTTTATCTCCCTTTGTAAATTATTTCTATTATTTTGTTGCTCACTTGTCACTGCCAACAGCCTCTTAGAATTGGCTTCCTCTGCCATGTAGCTACTGTTCGGTAAAACATTCTTAGAAATGTTTAAAGAGAACTGAGACAGGAAGTTCCTAAAGGACAGAATCAGAAAAAGAGGGATAACATTTCTGTGGGAATATATGACTTCATTCAACTTTTACAATCCCATTCTAGATGAGAAAAACTAAGTCTCAAAATGGTAAGTCACTATTTAAAATAGGGCAAGCCTTTCAAAAGTGAATTTGATTCAAATCCAGAAATATCTGACTCCAGGACTCATGCATGCTTTTTTTCACATGGAATACTTCAGAAGAAGTTGGGTCAGAGGATAACTTCACAATGAAAGTATCATACAACAAGGAAGTAGGTGAGAAAATGTATATTTTACACAGATCACTTGTTTGATGATGAAGGAAGGCAAAAGTGATAACATTCCTGCAATACCTGGACTTGATTGTATTCAAGAGAAGGGCAAGGATCACGTCGCTCTCATTTACCATTGTCTCCCCACTGGCTGACACAATTCCTGCCCCCTAATTTGTGCTGAATGTGTCAGATAAACTTCTAACATCTGACATGAGGATTTCTTACAATTCGATCTCAGTAAGAATAGTCAAATACACCTTTATTGGTTTTAGCTACTATGCTTTCAGACTTGTTTTATGAACATAAAATCAGTGGTGCCTCATAGCTTACCCTTAAATCTTTCCTAGGTGGCAAGTGAGAAAAGTGATTTGAAAATGTTTGGTTTGGAATCAGGGACCATCCAACATGACAGTCACAAGCTGCATGTGACTAATTTAAAGTAACCTTAAATAAAATTAAAAATTCAGTTCCTGAATTGCACTAAGTAACTTTCACACCTCAAAGCCATGTACGGGTAGTGGCTACCACATTGGATAGGGAAATTAGAGAACATTTTCATGGTTACAGAAAATTCTATTGTCAGTAATGGCAGAGAGCACAACATTTGGCATCAGGCAGATCGAGGCTGAATCCTAGTTACACTAATCAGTAGTTGTATAACCATGGACAAGTAATTCACTGACATCAGTAAAAGGAAATAGCAGTAGTATCTGCTTCAGCCTAGGTTTCCAGAAAATACAGCCCCAAACAGAGGCCTGTTGCACAAATATTTTACTGGGAAGTGTCACGCAGAGAACAGGAGGAAAGGATGGGGTAAGGGGGAGAGTGAAAGGAACAGTGAGCCAGTTGCCAATGTATGTTTGAATGGGTCTCAGCTATAAGCAAACAGCAACTTGATTTTTGCAAGACTTCTGGAAAAGACATATAATGTGCAACTCAGATTCACTTGTCTGGGGAATGGAGAGGGTGAGAAACATTTACCTGTTGGTTCTCACCTCCTTTGCTTCCCTTGTTGGAGGTGATACAAATATTCATCTCTGAACAGTCTAAGCTTCGGTTGCCTTGTCCTTCTCAGGCGGTGATCACTGAAATCCTCACCATCACTAAGATGCCCCCATTGAATCCCTGGGTTGCGGACTTGGTCCTCCCTACTTGAGCTGTATAGCAGTAGCTCCTGTGGCAATCTGGGTCAATCACCCTTGCCAGGGTAATGGCTCCTTTCTTAGTCTCCTTGTCCTTCGGCATTAGGATCCCAGTGCCACCAGGGATAAGTTCAATGACTGAGTGCCCTGGTGGCATCCTCTGCCCCACTGCTGTGTAGTCTAGCTATGGGGGAAACAGCACCATGTAACTTCCTTTGGCTCAATGCACATACTGTAACCAGGAGCAAAATGTCACAACTCAGCAGGGTGTTAGTCCTGAGATGGAGCCTTGTTGGGGATGACACTCCTCAATAGAGTATTCTCTTAGAAGGGTTGCTTCTGAATAAGGGGACACATGGTCAGACCAGGGGATCCAGTGGTGCTGTAGCCATCATCGCACTTGTTTTCCATAACAGAAGACCTTTTCTACTAAGGTAATGTAGTACTTTATTCTATGCTAATACATCAAACGTTCTGTAGATCAATAACAGTGACGCTGGTGGAGGCACTGTGGGCTGAAAGGCCAACACCTCTGTGGAGGAAGCGTCAGTTTGTGAAGGGCAAATTTCTGCTCCTCTGGGTTAGAAGGATGTGATATAATCAACCTGACACCACATGTCTGGGCAGTGACCTTGAGGAATGGTGCTGTATCAAGGACACAAACAACGGTCACTGTTTGCAGATCGGGCGTTTAATGTTCAGACTTGGTGCAGGCGGACCCATGCACAGTCCCCGTTCCACCGTGGGGGAACGTGATCACTCTGTTTTCAGACTCATTGTCTGCCGCTGCGGTGGCTTAGCAGGAAACTGGCTGACAACATAGGATGAGTGAATCTGTCTACTCACCTGACTGTTGAGAGCCTCTTCTGCAAGGAATGTTCTCTGTTGGACATCAATGAGAGACACAAAGATCTATACACTTTCTCTTTAGCCCTAGGGGTCCATTCACATATCTTTTCCCCAGACTTCTCTTCCAGTTTCATTCCTTTCAAGTCCCTAACCAGTCATCCAAAGCGTTCACCACTCCCTAGGAATCTGTGTTTAACCATACCTCGGGCTCTCTCTCCTCCCATAGAACATGGAACAATTAAGTATACTATTGATCACTGCTCTGGCTACTGAGAAAATTTCTCTTTACCACTGGACTTCTAAAATCCACTTTTGGATGAAATCCAGCACTAACATATCCCAACCCATCTGTGAAGTAAATTCTTCCTTCGTCTATCATTTAGATATAAGAACACCCTCCTCCCACTCCATAAAGTCATTAGTATGAGCTGAGGGGCAAGTGCTGTGCAACATGGGTAGAATGGGAGCCGGCCGACTAAGCACAAAATTTGCATGTGCATTGTGGACCTGCTGTGACAGGATTTTGAATGTACTGCTCCTTATATGGACTGACTTTATGACTTGGAAGTTCTGGTGAGAGTGAGCTCAGAGTGCTCAGTTTGGATTTCAGAGCCATTTGTCAGCCCAGGTGTTAATCTCTGCTAGGGCCCAGTAGCACACCAGGAACTATTGCTGAAAAGGAGAACAGTTCTCTGATTCAGAAGGATGGTCTTCCTCCAGAAACCTCCTTTCATCCTCATGTAGGGTTGCCAGAATCTTCACCTGGCATTCTTACCCACCAGGAATCTCCCTGGCACTACTCAGTCTGCTGGGTCCTGTGGCCCAAGTGACATTTTGCCCCACGGTCCAGACTTGTTTCTGAATTGTTTGTGTTCCAGATCCTACTTGAAAATGGAAGCCTTTCTGACCACCTGATGAATTGGTCAGAACAGTACTTTTTCAAGTGCAGGTCATGCTGGGGCCAAAACCCAAAAAGGTTCATCAAACATTGTTCTTCCTTCTTAATGACAGGATTTGTAAGATACCAAAACTTGTCGTCTACCTTAGACCGAATATCCATGATCATCCCAGATATGACGGACTTCTAAAAGTTTTTATCACTAAGTATGTGTTTACAGGAAACATAGAGGAACATGCCAAAAGATACTACAGGGATGACATTAACCAAATTAAACCTGCAGGAAAAATGACCCAGTTTTTTAAGAAAATCAATTGCAAAGCAAAAAATCAGAAAGATGGAAGAGGAACTGATAGAGAAGATTTTAAAAACATATCAACTAATTGCAATGTGTAGGGTTTTTTCTATATTTAGTCAAACAACCAACTTAAAACATTTTTGTGACATTTATGCAACAACTGAAAATGTGAAAATGACTGATAATTTGATAATATTAAGGAATTATTAAGTATTTTTAGACGCAAACATGTTATTGTAATTATGTTGAAAAGAAGTCTTTTAGAAGTACTGTATATATGGAAGGTTTATGAATGAAAGGATATAATGTCTGGGATTTGTTTCAAATAATATGGAAGGGGGAAATGAATGAAGTTACAGTTGAAACAAAATTATCTAAGAGTTGATCATTACTGAAGCTAACTGAGGATACATGGTGGATTGTTGTATTATTGTGCCTAATACTTTACATTGGCCAAAAAATTCATTTGGGTGTTTCTGTAACAGCTTATGGAAAACACAAAAGACCTGTTTGGCCAACTCAATACATGTGTGCAATTTTCTATGATAAAATTTAAAAAATATTTTTAATTTCAATTTTAAGAATCACTAGTAAGTAATTATATTGCTAGTGCCTGCAACCCAAGTCTTTGTAGAATTTATCTCCATGCACTGGTTCACTTACAAGAGTGTCTGGGATGTTTGCCATCCCATTCTCATCAGATCCCCTTAGCACGATGGTACTGATGTCCTGGTGGAATCTCAGAACAATCAAGAGTAGAGTCTGCCCTGCAGACTCTACTAGGGCAGAGACTAGAAATGTCAGCACAGCCCTCAGGCAAGACACTGAATGCACTTCTGTCCCTCTCATGTAAAATTAAACTGATTCTGATCCTTCCTCTACAGCTCTGGGTGGGGAAAAAGGCATCTGCCAGATCAATGGACACATATCAAGCGTTAGGGGCTGGGATGATCTGTTTGGGGCTTCCCGGGTGGCACAGTGGGAAAGAATCCATCTGCCAATGCAAAAGACGCAGGAGACACAGGTTTGATCCCTGGGTTGGAAAAATGCTCTGGGGTAGAAAATGGCAACCTGCTCCAATATTCTTATCTGGAAAATTCCATGGACAGAGGATTCCTAGCAGGTTTTAGGGGCTTCCCTGGAGAAGGCAATGGCACCCCACTCCAGTACTCTTGCTTGGAAAATCCTATGGATGGAGGAGCCTGGTAGGCTGCAGTCCATGGGGTTGCTAAGAGTCGGACATGACTGAGCGACTTCTCTATCACTTTTCACTTCCATGCATTGGAGAAGGAAATGGCAACCCACTCCAGTGTTCTTGCCTGGAGAATCCCAGGGACGGGGGGAGCCTGGTGGGCTGCCATCTATGGGGTCACACAGAGTCAGATACGACTGAAGTGACTTAGCAGCAGCAGCAGCAGCTGGTGGTTCAGATGGTAAAGAATCTGCCTACAATGCAGGAGACCCGGGTTCAGTCCCTGGAATGGGAAGATCCTCTAGAGAAGGGAATCTACCCACTCCAGTGTTCTTGCCTGGAAAATTCCATGGACAGAAGAGCCTGGCGGGCTATAGTCCATGGGGTTGCAAAGAGTCAGACTTCTGAGCACACACACACACGATCTGTTTAGTAAGGCAACCAGAGGTGGCACAGCAGCTAGTTTGAGGCTACCACCTAGTTAAGGTTTGTGATTGTCATCCACCACGTTCTACCCTGGATTTTCTCTTTGTGTTTTACAGCATGCAGATAGGTGAAGTGAATGGGAATACTATCGGAACCACTACTCCTGCCTCTTTTAAGCCTGTGATGGTAGCACTAATCTCACAGTGTCCTCTGAGATCTATTGTTGCTTTACTGTCTTGGCCAGAAAGGTGGGGCAGGAGGGCAGTAACAAGAATTGCCACCCTGTCTTTCATATCATTAGTGGATTTTATTCTAGAGGTCAGAGAACTAACAAGAGGATTATTCCATCTTCGGAATACATCCATTCCAAGGACATATTCAGGGTCTTTCTCATAGCAACCGTTGCTGAGTGTAAGCAGAGAGGCCCCAGGGCAGAAAGCATGAGATTGAGGGCAGGTATCACCAGGTTTCGACTTTATGAAGCCGATTGGACTTTGTGCAGCACTGGTCACCGAGCATTGGCTAGATTAACCGATAAGTGAGGCTCAGAGGATGTGAAGTGGTATACAGGGAGAGCCCTCCCTGGAGGAGGAAAGGGCAGCCCACTCCAGTGTCCTTGCCTGGAGAGAATCCCATGAACAGAGGAGCCTGGAGGGCTACAGACCACAGAGTCGCAGAGTCAGACACGACTGAAGTGACTGGGCATACGCAGGGAGAGTCCTATACAGTCAAATCCGTGTCAAAGTATTATTGGGAGGATTAAATGAGAAAACCATGTAATGCTGCATTGCACATCACATACTTAAGTACTCAAAAACTGTTAGCTACTCTGTCATTACTGTCATTATAATTATTATTATTTCCCTGAGGAATAGACCTTTTATTTAGGGAAAGAGCAAGGTGCAGAAAGCTTAGATTATTATACTACTACCTCCTATCATTTCTGGGATGTTTTTCTTAAGAATTCATTTGCTTACTTGGCGCCATAAGGCATGCAACATAATTAAAACTAGAGTAGCAATTGCCATTTTACCTCTTCCACCAGAATCTTTCCTGGTAATAACAAGTTATTTTTTTCAGCTTTCTTCCCTCCCATTATTAATTAATTTTTTACTCAGTAGTATGCTACTGAGTACACCTCATTCCTTAAATTCTCTTTTCAGAGGCCTGTTGTGATTTCATTATGGCACCTGGATTCTGAGCTATCGTTATTCTGAATTTTACTGACTATATTATCAGGTTCATAAAACTTGCTTCCATGAAGTGGAAAATCCTAGAAATTTTCAAACGAGTCCTGAGGGGAAACATGAGGCAAATAAAAAGTTATCTGTTTAGAAGACAGCAAGACCTTCCCTGGTGGCTCAGTGGTAGAGAATCCGCCTGCCGGTGCAGGAGACATGGGTTCGATCCCTGATCTGGGAGGATGCCACATGCTGCGGAGCAGCTTGAGTTCATGAACCATAGCTGCTGAGCCCACACTCCAGAGCCTGGGAGCTATAGTATTGAGCCAATGCGCCACAACTGCTGAAGGCGCGAGAGCGCACGCTCCACAAGCAGAGAAGCTGCCGCAATGAGGGGTCTGCACACCACAACTGGAGTGTAGCCCCTGCTTTTTGTGTAGCCCAAGCAGCAGTGAAGACCTAGCACAGCCAAAAATAGATACGTAAGTAAATAAAATTATAAAAGAAAGCAAAATGGCAAATAAGGAAAAAAATAAGTATTGAATAGAGAGGAACAGTATATGGATGTGATGGTAGATATAAACCTGAAAGTCAGTAATTGCTTAATAAAAATGGACTAAAGCTTTAGTTGAAACACAACAATTTTCAGGCTAGATTGAAAAGATCCAAGTACATGCTATTTACATCTAAAATACGAAGCTATAGAATGATATAGATAAGATATGGAAAAATATAAGATGTGTAAAGATACATAAGGTAGAAAAAGTTAATGGATATAACATGTGCTTCCAGCCAAGATGGAATGACAGGAATCAAATTTAATTTCCTACCTGAAACAAAAAATATCACAATAAAGTGAGTCACATGAAGTTTTTGAATCCCCGGTGCATATAAAATTATGCTTACATTATACTGTAGTCTATTCAGTGTGCAATAGCACTGTCTAAAAAATAATGTATATATTTTAATTTTAAAATATTTGATTGTTAAATAATTTCAACCATCAGAGTTGTACTCTTTTAGCAATATTGACATAAAAGATCACTTATCACAGATCACCATAACAAATATAATAATACTGAAAAAGTTTGAAGTATTGTAAGAATTACCAAAATATGACACAAAGACCAAAGCGAGCAAATGTTATTGGGAATAGGGTGCCAGTACACCTGTTTGACACAGGGTTGCCACACACCTTCAATTTGCAAAATGGAATGCACTATATGCAAAGTGCAATAAAGTGAAATGCAGTAAAACAAGGTATGCCTGTATATAAAATTCTAGAAAAAGCCTATGATAGTGACAGGAAAAAGGCCAGTGACTGCCTGGAAACTGGAAACTGGGGAGAATTTAAGGAGCATCAGGGGGAAGAGGAGGGAGTACAAGGAAACTTTCGAGAGTGAGGCATTATTTTAATGCACAAAATCAGACCAGGTAAATACTAACTGAAATAAATCTCGTTTAGCCATTTAAATAATGGGTAAAATAGTAAAAAAAAAAAAAAATAGTATTGCTAGTGATAAAAATGATCACTTCTTACTGATATAATTACAGTTGCCAAAAATTATAATCACTTTAAATTAAAATATACTTACTAACATTGTCTCAAAATATGTAAAGCAAAAATGGACAAAACTAAAAAGACAAATAGATAAATCCACAATCTTAGCAAGAGATTGTAACCACCTCTTAGACAAAAATCACAGTAAGAATATGGAAGACTAGAAAAATGAACATTTTAACTGATAAGCTTTGCCTAGTAGCACCCAACAACACAGTAAAGAACATCTTTAGATGATTATGCTTTTTAAGGACCTAGAGAAAATGTGTAAAACTGACCATGTGCTAGGAAAAAAAGAAGCACCGCTCATTTCCAAGTGCTGAGAGCATATAAAATAGTGTGGCAGATTGGGTTCTCCAGAAGCATACCCCACCCAAAGGACAAGGGAGCTGGGAAATTTATACACCAACTCCTAGCAGTCATTGGCTGAAGGCTGCTTACTGTGTTTGAAGGTGGAGAGGTATTGATTATCAGCACTTCTTGTCTGGGTTGTAAGAGCCAGAGATAGCTTTAAGCAGAGAGAGGCAAGGCAGGCTGGAGGAGGTGGGATTGATGCCCACTAAAGTGGTAAAGCAAGAGGGTAAGGGCAGAGCACCGATCATATTTGGTAAAGGGGTGGGTTAGGGACAGTGGATAAACAACACATTAAGGCCCTTTCCAAAGATATCCCAACCTTGACCTCTATTCTCCTTAATAAATTTGCCTTCTTTTATATTACCTGAGGATGGGTGATATACCAATGCTGGCCAAAATGCTTTCTATTTCTCTTTTTTCCCCTCTGTCAATGTCCTATCACTATAGTTTAGAAGGTAAGGTGTTTTGCACCTATAGTGATAAGTTGGGCGACTTCCCTGGTGGGGCAGTGAAAAGGAATCTGCCTGCCAATGCAGGGGACATGGGTTCAATCCCTGGATCTGGGAAGATTCCCACATACCACGAAGCAACTAAGCCTGTGAACCCCAACTACTGAACCCCACGTCCCTAGAGCCTGTGCTCCACAATAAGAGAAGCCGGCAAAATGAGAAGCCTGCGCACCAAAAGGAAGAGTAGACCCTGCTCAATGCAGCTAGAGAAAGCCTGTGCAAAAGCAATGAAGACCCAGAGAAGGCAATAATAAATCAATAAAAAAATCGTAAGTTGGGGAGCCTAATCCAAAATTTTGAGACAGGAAGTGTCCCATGTTTCCATCCCATTACAAATCTTTACAATTCTTAACCTTGCCCTGTATTCTTTGGAGGTTAACTCGGGCAAATCTCTTTGGAGCCCAGAATCCCATTAAAACCTGTATATGCTGATGGGTAGGTGTTAATGATAAAAGAGAGATAGGAGTTTAAATATTTTTGGAAAGTCCTGGAGCAATTAGTGATATTTGAAGCATATGGCACAAGTTCTTTTGTTATTTCTCAAGGGGTGAAACAAATTTTAGTGAGAAAGGAAATCTTCTAAACGCTGGAGTTGATCATAGTTCTGTGTTCTGTAAGACAACCATCTGCGCAGCTGCTCTCTTGCCCCCGGAAGCTCAAGTCCTACGCGTCATCCTCCCACTTACCCACATAAGTAGTACAGAGAAACTTTCCATCACAAGTCCAGCACACAGAAGTTGGAGCGATCACTTTCACAATCTGTTCAGACATCAACAGACCAGCGCAACCCCATCCTCCAGAACTTCTGGGCAAAAATAAAACTGCCACCTCCGACGGAGAGCTCAAGCAACTTACATCCAAAGTTCTCCCAGTTGTAGCTCTTGGCGTTGGGCAGCTGAATTTCTACAGTGTCTCTCAGATACACCCTTTCCATTTCCATTTCCTTCTTAGATTAGGATTTCATCTGATTTATCTAAACTACAGTTTTCTGGAAGATTTTCTTGCCTCCCACCACTGTCTACCCTGTGTGATCTATAGCCAGGGTAAACCACTTAAAATATCACTTTCATCATTTTATTCTCTTCTGCAGTATCTACTCTGGCTCTCATTTTTCTCCAAGACCACATCCTGACTTTAAAAATTCAATCCCTCTTTTCTTTTCTTTTTTTTTTTAAATTAAATCAATTATTTATTTATCTTTTGGACACACCATGCAGCATGCAGGATCTTAGTTCCCCAGCCAGGGACTGAATCGATGCCCCCTGCAGTGGAAGCGCAGAGGCTTAACCACCGAACCACCAGGGAAGTCCTTGCTCCTTCTTTATCAGTCTGAAATATCTCTTCCCTAACTCCCAGTGTATATGCTTGCCCTCCCTTATCTGATCTGTTGCCCAAACTCAGGATGCATTTCTTTCTCTCACACTACACACATTCTTCCTACTTCATTCCTCTCTACAGCTAACATATCCAAATATCCCTAATGAGATTGTATGAGTAGAAGAATCTCATGTTCCTCTTGACATCGTCAGTCTTTACACCTGAGTCCCTACAAACCTTATCCATTAAAATTTGGGGTCCCTTGGTCATGTGAAGCTCTCCATTTCAGAGAAATGAGACAGAAAGGGAAACTAATTTCAAACTTTGATCAACAAGATCTTCCAAACAAATCAATCTATTAATAAGAGGCCCCCTTCTGTCACTCTTCCATTCCATTTATTTTTTTCATAGCATTTAGCATTATGTGAAATTACCTTATTTGTGTACTTATTGTCTAGCCTTCCCTACTAGATGTGAGCTCCACTAGATCAGTGCTGGTCTTGTTCAACACTTTATCCCCAGCACCCATGCTTGGCATAGAGCAGGGGCTTAAGAAATAGTAGTTGAATGAATGAATGAATCTGTTTCACGACTCCTATTACATGCATGCTCAGTCATGTCTACTCTTTTGAGACCCCATGGACTGTTGCCTGTCAGGCAAGAATATTGGAGAGGTTTGCCATTCCCTTCTCCAGGGGACCTTCCAGACCCAGGGATCAAGCTCAAGTCTCTTGCATCTCCTGCACTGACAGGTGCATTACTTGGGAAGTGAGAAGGTTCTGATTTCGTGAAGCCTTATGAGGTTAGTTAGTACTGATTTCTCACTTTCCTGATTGCTAACTCAGTACTTTGTATTCACCCTTTTAGTTATATCTAGTGTGTCAGCTTACTAAACTTGCTGGAACTTATTTTACACATGTATCTCTATTTCTCCAACTAGATATACTGCTTCTTGGTAAGAATTTAGTTTGGTAACAGAAAAAAAACAATGAAGAAAGAATTTAAGCTTGGTGATTGAGATCACTGGTTTTGGAATATTCAGAACTAAATTTTGATTCCATTAATTAGCTGGATGACTTTGCATAAGTTACTCAACTTTTCTGAACTGGGACAAGATAAAAACAGTACTTTCCTCCAAGGACTGGTGGAAGGAATCAGTGAGAAATCCTATGCTAAAGGGCTTGTTCAGGGCCTTGGAGATAGTGAATCCTCATTAAATATCAGATACTTTTAATTAACAAAATACATACAGAAAATATAATCTATACTTAAATACATTGTAATATATTTAAAAAATAAAATGTATGGTTTAATATATATTATAATATACATAATTAAAAACATAGTGTATTTTTTCAAAAAGAAAATAATATAACAGCCATGTGCTCATCACTCATAATTAACAATTGTTAACATTTCATTATTTTTTCAGATATTTTTAAATAAAAGAAATAATACATTATAAATAAACATAGATATGTCTCCAGTGCAAAGTGTCACTATGGTTATGATGTCCACCCTGAAATGCTCCTTGAGCATAATTATCATATCATATATTTTTTCCATTCCTACCTTCTTCTTTTCCAGCCCTTCTAGAACAGATGATAGGTATAGATGCTTCAGGAATATTTGCTGAATTAAATTAGTATGATAGTTTATTCACTCTGTAGAGATCTGATTTAAACAGGATGAAAAGCTTTTTGATTCTCAGAGCCAGGAAACATCTGCAGTGTTTCTGGATCATGTGTAAAGGATTTTATTATGTTTATCAACCTTGTGACAAAGCTGGATATATTGTCCCTGCCTGTAACATCTCAGAGAAAGGATGCAATTTACAAAGGAACCAAAGAAGGGGATGGGCCTCACATTCCACTCCACCCGGAGAGCCTTATAAGCAGCAGCCAACCAACTAATAGGAGTTAGAAGGGCTTCTAGCATGGAAGAGATGATTAAGAAGACACTAGTGCATTCAAGGAAGTCTCCTTTTGTGAACCAAATCAGAGATCACAGGATTCCAGGTTGCTGGGTCATAGCCAAGCTGAGCAGCTGCACTGAACGAACCAGCACCAAAGCAGGAATCAGAAGACACAGGCCAGCTGTCCCCATTCGCTTCCTAACAAGTCCCTTGGGCTCCTTACAGCTCAGGCTTCTCATCTTCCTAGTGAATTGGTCCAAATGGTTGAGCTCTCAGATCCTCCCTGTAAATGTGCGTGATATTCTGAGTTTAGGGTGCTTCTGAACAGCCTGGATCCCTCAGAGTTTCAAGTTGTATAGTTATCTATTTCTAAGTAACAAGATATCCCAAAACCTAGTGGCTGAAAAACACACGTGTGTTGCCTTGTTGTTTGTGTCTTGGGTATCCCAGCATGACTTAGCACAGGCTCTCTCACAAAGTGACAGGGAAGGTGTCAGCAGAGGCTGAAATTAGTTCAGGGGTAGACAGAGGGAGAGTCTGAGTCCAACTCCAACCAAGTGGCTGCTAGCAGGTCTAAGGCCCTCGCTGGCTGGCAGTGGAGACAGGGATTCCTTGCCGTGAAGGTTCTCCACGGGGCTGCTGGAAACTAGGCAGCTGGTGACCACTGCCAGCTGGTGGGAGGGAGGGTAGTGGTAAGTGGAGGGGGAGGCAAAGGAGGAGGAGAAAGAAGGGGAGGGAGTACCTAAGATGGAAGCTATCCTTTTTTTTCTA
Source organism: Aepyceros melampus (assembly GCA_006408695.1). Taxonomy (NCBI): domain Eukaryota; kingdom Metazoa; phylum Chordata; class Mammalia; order Artiodactyla; family Bovidae; genus Aepyceros; species Aepyceros melampus. Next base: position 217,941 of record SJXQ01010374.1, read on the forward strand.
AATTAATCTCAGATTTGTTGCAGGAAGGGGAACTCTTCCAGGGCCTGAAAGCAGGCTCTTGTTTAACACTCAGAAATGAATTGTCTCAGGAGACACACATGCTGATAAAGCGAGAGACTTAATTGGGAAGGGACACCTGTGTGGAGAGCAGAAAGGTAAAGCCCAGGAGGACTGCTCTGCCACGTGGCTCCCAGTCTAGGGTGTTATAGTGATGGGATTAGTTTTGGGGTTGTCTCTAGCCAGTTACTCTGACTTAGGGTCCTTCTTGGTGGTGCACATGTTGCTCGGCCAAGATGGACGCCAGTGAAAAGGATTCTGGGAGGTGGTAGGACATGTGGCGTCTCCTTTTGACCTTTCCCAAACACTTCTGGTTGTTGGTGGTTTGTTAATTCCATGTTCATTAACAGGACCTCCTGTTGTAAAATAACTCATGCAAATGGTTACTGTGGTGGCCACGGTGGGTGGCTTCAGTCAGTGTGTTTCCCCTAACAGAATGATATTCTTTCAGTTCTGTCCTCTCCTCATTCAGTCAGTTCATTTCGGTCCATCGCTTAGTCGTGTCCGACTCTTTGTGACCCCGGAGCAAATAAATCCAACTCATGCTCGATGGATTTTTGTAATTAAAAAAGTGTAATTACAAAATGTAATTACAAAAGTCACGAGAAGTTGAAGATGGAGATCACTGGAGCCATCTCAGAGGATGCATGCCACAACGTAAAAATGGAAACAAGATCAGATGGAGACGCAGAGAAGACCAGGAGGATTTACCTGGTAGGGCTGGTAGGGCCAGACACAGATAGGGTGACCAACTCATCCTGGTTTGTTTGAGACGTTCTTATTTTTATCACACAAGTCCTGCATCCCAGGAAATCCTCATCCCTGGTGCGTCAGGACAGTTGGTCACCATATGGGTGTTCTGACAGTTGCTAGTTTTCCATCCCGGGGTGTGCCCTGTTGGTATAGAAGACCTGCTATCACAGTTGCTGTTCAGTTGCTCAGTCATGTCCAACTCTTTGTGACCCTATGGACTGCAGCATGCCAGGCTTCCCTGTCCTTCACTATCTCCTGGAGTTTGCTCAAACTCATGTCCATTGAGTCGGTGACGCCATCCAACCATCTCATCCTCTGTCATCCCCTTCTCCTCCTGCCCTCACTCTCTTCAGCATCAGGCTCTTTTCCAATGAGTTAGCTCTTCGAATCAGGTGGCCAAAGTATTGGAGCTTCAGCTTCACCATCAGTCCTTCCAACAAATATTCAGGGTTGATTTCCTTTAGGATTGACTGGTTTGATCTCTTTGCTGTCCAAGGGATTCTCAAGAGTCTTCAACAACACAGCTCAAAAGCATCAATTCTTTGGCACTGAGCCTTCTTTATGATCCAACTCACATGCATACATGACTACTGGAAAAACCATAGCTTTGACTAGATGGACCAGTAGCTCTATGCAGACAGAGCCAGTAGCATCCAGGGGAGAGGGTCTACACTGAAATGGGCCATGTGTGAATCACCATAATGAGAGATGTGTTCCTCATTTGGCAGCTTGTGCCTTCCCTGGGAAGACCTCCTTCTGAATGGTATACAGTTTACTGTGTCATGCAGGGCATTGTTGCTAATGCCACTTTGGTTGGCACTGGGGCTGGTGAATATTGGCATGTCATGCTGCAGCAAGGGCACCATGCCATCATAACAGATGGATTCGTGTGCTGGCATGTTGTGGAATCAACAGGTCCATCAAGTATGAAAGAGACAGACAAGAAGGGAGTTTCAGAAAGTCAGAGCATAAACAGACGCCCAGGAGACTCAGGGATATTGTCAAAGCAGCGCTAAGAGCTTTGAAAACTTTTTGAAATGAATTTTCTGAAAATGAAGTCGACCAATGTCCTTTGAAAGGCTTTGCAAAAGAATTTGGCATCAGGAAAAGTTCCACCCACTCTTGTTTTTAGTTTTTTTCTCTCTCTTAATGGCAATGAATGCCCAGATGGAAGGTCATCTCCTTCCCACCACGATTTATGATCGCAATAGATTGGAGCAAAACAAAGAAAGAGGAAGAGAAAATCCCGGATCTAATTAGACTTTCGATCCCGCCTCTGCTTTGCCTATTTATTTTTGCCTGTGTGGCTAAATCGGATGTCAAGTTAATAGAAAAATTATTTGGTGAAATCTCTTTTAAGAAACGCTTTTGCTAAAAATAATAAAAGATGTCTCATACATTATTACCAATTTTTAAAACCTGAGAATCATCCCCATTCTACTAGGATGTAATTCAACTTACCATTGTGACTATAATTCCCTGCATTTTCCTTAGAAACCTTGGAAAATACACTCTCAGTGAAGAGAAATAATACCAGGAATAGAAAAGGAATGATTGTTCATTTCAATGCAGTGTATCTCTTAGTAATAAGAAAGGCAGGGAGAAAGGGCTAATAAGGCAAGCACTGCCCTGGATGGATGTGGATGTGCTAACAGTTCAAGCAGCTTGGCTGTTTGGAGGTTGTATCTGGCTTTCCTTGGGCCACTATGGGGAAGGGAGACAAACGTACAGATAGAAACCACTAGAAGCTGTGAGACTGGGAAGGGACTCACAGATCTAGCCAGGACGATGCAATTTCATAGGGTCTGTTCATCATTCTTTCTCCCACTTTCTCATCTAGAACCTCACCTTACAGAGGAGGCAGTGAAGGTGTTTTTCACTTCACTTCATCTAGGAGGAAAGGGGTAAAGGGATTTCCTGCACATACCCGAACTCCCAGCCAGTATCTTATCCTCGGACCAGGGAGTCTCACTAGACGTGATCCCTGTGTGTGGGCGCAGTCATATCCAACTCTTTATGACCCCTTGGGCTGTAGCCTGCCAGGCTCCTCTGTCCATGGAATTTTCCAGGCAAGAATACTGGAGTGGACTGCCATTCCCTTCTCCTGGGGATCTTCCTGACTCAGGGATGGAATCCATGTCTCTTATGAGCTGAATCATGTATCAGTTGGTGCTTATAGAACCCATGTCTCAGTATTTAGCACCCATTAAACAACCCCCTCAATGGCACCCCACTCCAGTACTCTTGCCTGGAAAATCCCATGGACGGAAGAGCCTGGTAGGCTGCAGTCCATGGGGTCGCGAAGAGTCAGACATGACTGAGTGACTTCACTTTCACTTTTCACTTTCATGCATTGGAGAAGGAAGTGGCAACCCACTCCAGTGTTCTTGCCTGGAGAATCCCAGGGACAGGGAAGCCTGGTGGGCTGCCGTCTATGGGGTTGCACAGAAGCAGACATGACTGAAGCGACTTAGCAGCAGCAGCAGCAAACAACCCCCTTCACATAATGTTACAAAGATAAAATGTTATTTTCTTTTTTCTCCTCAATTGATTTTAATGTTATTTTTGACAAAATGCATAATTCAAAAGAAACATCATTGATTTAGAGTCAGAAAACTAAGATATAAGTCTAATACCACTATCCAATCATTATTGGGCTGTTTTTCTTATTGAGGTGCAATAGATGTATAACATTATATTTGTCTCAGATGAACAACATAATGATTTGATATTTGTATATATTGCAAAATAATCACCAAAAAACTCTAGTATCATACAAAGATGCAAAACTTTTTTTTCTGTGATGAGAATTTTCAAGACCTACTCTCTTAGCAACATTCAAACATGTGGTTCAGTATTATTAACTATGGGCTTCCTAAGTGGCTCAGTGGTAAAGAATCTGCCTGTCAATGCAGGAGACACAGGTTTTGATCCCCGAGTCGGGAAGATCCCCTGGAAAAGGAAATGGTGCCCCACTTCAGGATTCTTGCCTGAGAAATCCTTTAGATGGAGGAGCCTGGTGGGCTTCAGTCCATGGGGTCTCAAAGAGGTGGACACGACTGAATACACATGCAATGTGATGCGTTATTAACTGTAGTCACCATGGTGTAAATCACATCCCCATGACTGACTTCTTTCAAACTAAAAGTTTGTGCGTTTTTGACTCCCTGAAATGTCATTTTCCAATCTCCCTCTTTTCTAAGAAAGATGGATGCCAAGGAAATTCTTTTGTGAGGATGCAAAGAGAAGCTCTAAATAATTCTAAGGGAAAAGGGAGTTGTGGAGATGAGGATGCTGAACTCAAAAGTAGCTGAAAGTGAAAGTGAGAGTCGCTCAGTCGAGTCTGACTCTTTGTGACCCCATGTACTATACAGTCCATGGAATTCTCCAGGAAAGAACACTGTAATAGCTAGCCTTTCCCTTCTCCAGGGGGACTTCCCAACCCAGGGATCGAATCCAGGTCTCCCACATTGCAGGAGGGTTCTTTACCAGCTGAGCGACAAGCCCAAGGATACTGGAGTGGGTAGCCTATCCCTTCTCCAGTGGATTTTCCCGACCCAGGAATCGAACTGGGGTCTTCTGCATGGCAGGTGGATTCTTTACCAACTGAGCTATCAGGGAGTAGGAAGGGCAGGCCCCTGGTTCCTGAAAGGAAATTAGGAGGATCTTTATAGTATGTTGCTGAGTGAATGGTAATATAGCTCTCCCCTCTGTCTTATCACAAAATCTATTAAAATGTATGCAACCTTCCAGTGTTTCTGGAATTTGAGTTCTTTTACATGGACTTGTTTGAGCTATCTGGGAGATGGGGAGGATACAGGAAGTACTGAGATGACTCCAGCACACACTGGGAGTGCGTGCAGACACTGCCCACACAGAGGAGGTCACCCTTGGTCACCCTGGCCAGAACTAGAGCGGCTCAATGGCTCGACACTTAGGGTCAGAAAAGATGCCACAGAGTTACAGACAAGCTCAGGAAATAAAGGTGTTTATTTATTTATTTTTTAAAAAATATTTATTTATTTGGCTGCACCAGGTCTTAGTTACAGCATGCAGGATCTAGTTCCCTGACCAGGGATCAAACCTGGGCCTTCTGCACTGGAATTGAGGAGTCTCGGCCACTGGACCATTACGAAAATCCCCATTTATTTATTTCAGAGAGTCATTTAGAGTGAAGAACACCCTTGGATACTCTAGCTCAGGAGTAGGAATAAACAGCATAGCATTCTGGAAGTTTATCATTGGGTTGTCGTCTCCCAGTGGACCCTAGATGGAGAACAGCATATCAGGAACAAAACAGCTTGGGGCTTCCCAGGTGATCCAGTGGCTAAGACCTGGAAAATAAATAAATAAAAATATTATTAAATATTAAAATATTTAATATTAATTAACATTATTATAAAATATTTAATATCATTAACTATTAAAATAAATATTGGAAAAGAACAGAATAGCTTCTAAGAGCCCCTCCAATCCAGGCTGTGCTGTACTAAGCTCAGTCACGTCCAACTCTTCACGACCCCATGGACTGTAGCCTGCCAAGCTGCTCTATCCATGGGGATTTTCCAGGCAAGAATACTGGAGTGGGTTGCCATGCCCTCCTCCAGGGGATCTTCCTAACCCAGGGATCGAACCCGGGTCTCCCACATTGCAGGCAGATTCTTTACCATCTAAGCCACCAGGGAAGCCCCCAGTCCAGGCTAACTTTCCCTATATCTTCTATTCTTTCTCCTGATGACACATTAGTTGCATGAAAGGATATGATGAAAACTTGCCCCTACCCATTCAATTATTTATTTGGCCACCCCTGGCCCAGAATCTTATTGAACTCACACTTTGATCACAAAGCTTAAAAACACCAGATGGTATCAACCTGTACTTTAAAATCAAGCAACTCAAACATATTAGCAGCAGAAGCTTGCAATAAGTCTTTGGAACACTTTCTTACTGAGAAAATAACCTTTCATGGTGGCTGGCAATTAATCAATTTGCTATTCCATGTGTGATTCCAAGGTGCCTATGCATTCCGTAGGCTGGTAGCACTCTATGTTTTTTCAGAGTAACAGTTCTCTGCCAGTCCTGAGCCACATGTGAACCAGCACAGAAGGGGTGATGTTCAAGACAGAAGATGGTGCTCAGCATTGGGACGGGACTCATCATACCACCCCTCCTGCCATGGCCTGAGTAGCAGAGGAAAAATGGGCTTCCACATGCCAATGAAACATCTGTGTCTACTGCAGTAAAACTCTGCACTCATTCTCTCTGCTTTTGGACTCATTGTAGGAATCTCATTATGAACTCATTTTGTCTCTCCGGGGAGCAAGCTGATGGAAGACACTGTTAAAATTGTATTTCAGTGTCTTGAACCCATTTAAAGCAGACTGCTGGGAGGTTATTATCATTGGAAGTGGAAACAATGCTAACCATAATAATATTTTTACTGAGCACTCAAATCACAAATATTTATGGGATAAGTATTATATCAACCTAGCACTATTGGAGCTTCAAAGCAGCTTGGTACCTTGCCCCTATCTCAAGAAATTTACATCATAGTTGGAAGACCTGATATACTTTAAAATGTTTTTAGCAGAGTTGGGCTGTGTAGTGGAGAGATTCAGCCCAGAGTCACTGAAGACCTGGATTTTAGCTTCAGACCCACCCTTTATGGGGGCTTCCCAAGTAGCTCAAATGGTAAACAATCTGCCTGCAATGCCAGAGACCTCGGTTCAATCCCTGAGTCAGGAAGATCCCCTGGAGAAGGGCGTGGCAACCCACTGCAGAATTCTTGCCTAGAGAATCCCATGGACAGAGAAGGCTGGTGGGCTACAGTCCACGGGGTTGCAAAGAGTCAGACACGACTGAGCGATAACACATATACCATGTGACGTGGAGCAAGCCCTGTGGGCCTCAGTAGCCTTATAGGTTTATCCTGTATTATAGATTCACTAAACAGTTATTGAGCATGTATGTATCAGGCATCAAACTGGGCTTATAGAAATAAAATAATCCACACTTGAATGGGAGCAGCAGAAAATTCAGTTGAAAATTACAGTATTATATTCAAGGTAATACAACAAAGATTAATTTTTTCAATCTTTCACGTATTCACTCAGCACCTAATATGTGCTATATCTTTTTTAGGTGCTTGAGACACATCAGTGAACAAAATGGACAATTTTGTTTCCTACTTTCAGGGAGCTTAGTAGGGAGGAGACAGAAGATAAATAATAACAAGGAAAAATAAAAAATAAATTGTATGTCAGAAGTTATTGTAGGAGGAAGATAAGATAAAAGGAGAGTAAACAGGATTGTAAGTGGGGAGAGGATGGCGTGAGGAGAGCAGAGTAGGTGATTTCTGAGCAGAATTTTGAAGGAGATGAAGGCGTTAATTACATCAAGAGCTGGGGAAAGAATATGCTAGATAGAAGGTCCAGCCAATGCATGGTCTTATGACAAGGAGACCCGCAGTACTGAGGGATGGTGGGGAGGCCAGCATGGCTGGGGCAGGTGAGCAAGGGGCAGGTGAGGAGGTTAGGACTGAGAGGTGTGCGTTTGGTAAGGCAGACTTATCAATACTTATGGGACCCTGGAAAGAAGGATACTGGCTCTTAACTGTGAAGTAGGGAACATTGGGAGGGTTTAGAGTAGAGGAGGTTAAGCTCTCATTTATGGAGCGAATGGCAGACATCTCCACAACCCCAATGAGTTTGAACCATAACCTAAGGACAGTGAAATATCATAAGGACTGGATTGACATTTGCTATTTGAATTTTAACTTTTTTTTTTAATTAAAAAAAAAAAAAACAAACATTTTTGGCTGCACCACATGGCTTGTGAGATCTTAATTCCGCAACCAGGGACTGAATTCTCACTCCCTGGATTAGAAGCCAGAGCCTTAACCACTGGACCGCTGGGGAAGTCCTGCTATTTGAATTTTTGAGGTTACTTCTGACAGCTATGGGGAGAATGGGTTGGAGCATGAAGACTGGAAAGATAAAGAGAAATGTTTTCCCCAGGTTTATTGAATATAATTGACATGTAACATTGTGTAAGTTTAAAACGTACAGGATGTTGATTCAGTTCAGTTTAGTCACTCAGTCATGTGCAGCTCTTTGCGACCCCATGGACTGAAGCACGCCAGGCCTCCCTGTCTATCACCAGCTCCCGGAGTTTACTCAAACTCATGTCCATTGAGTTGGTGATGCCATCCAACCATCTCATCCTCTGTCATTCCCTTCTCCTTCTACCTTCAACCTTTCCCAGCATCAAGGTCTTTTCAAATGAGTCAGTTCTTCGAATCAGGTGGCCAAACTGGAGTTCAGCTTCAGCATCAGTCCTTCCAATGAATATTCAGGACTGATCTCCTTTAGGATGGACTGGTTGGGTCTCCTTGCAGTCCAGGGGACTCTCAAGAGTCTTCTCCAACACCACAGTTCAAAAGCATCAATTCTTCAGCACTCAGCTTCCTTTATAGTCCAGCTCTCAGGGTGTTGATTGGATGCACTTATATATTGCAAAATGACCACTATAGATTAGCTAACACCTCCATCACATCTCATAATAACCATTTTTTTTTCTTGTGGTAAGAACATTTAAGATCTATTCTCTTTCCACGGGGTTGCGAAGAGTCGGATGTGACTTAGTGACTGAACAACAACTCTTACCAACTTGGTTTTCCCAGATGACACTAGTGGTAAAGAATCCGCCTGCCAATGTAGGAGATGCAAGAGACACGGGTTTGATCTCTGGGTCGGGAAGATCTCCTAGAGTAGAAAGTGGCAACACACTCCAATATTCTTGCCTGGAAAATTCTATGGACAGAGAAGACTAGCAGGCAGAAGAGCCTGGAGAAACACAGTCCATGGGCCTGTGGAATCAGACATGGCGGAGCACTCTCAGCAACTTTCAAGACATAATACAGTGTTATTATTAACTACAATCACAGTGCTGTGTTGTATATTAGGTCTAGGGAACTTCATCTTACAACCGGAAGCTTGTTGCCTTTGACCAACATTTCCCCATTGTCCTCGCACCGCACCCCCCTGCCCCTGGTAACCACCCCCTACCCTCTGTTTAAAAGGAGCTTCTTTTAAAAAGCAAGAGATGTTGAAATTAAGATGATATTAGAGACGGAGAGGGAAAACCAAATCAAAATATCTTAATGAATCAAGAAGACTATGACTAATTGTATTTAGAGAGAAAGGGACAGGCTAGTGACTGGGTTTCAGGCTTAGGCAAACTGGATGGGTGGTGGTATGGATCTACAAGAATAAGAATACACAGTTTAGGCCCAGGTAGGGTGGATGGGATGGGAGAAGACTTATTCCACTTCAGACTTGTTGAGTGTGAGGTTCCTTTGGGCCATTGCAATGGAGATGTTCAGTAGGTGGTCATGACGGACATCACAGGGCTTGTCAATATCTGCCTCTACTCTCCTTTCAGGCTCCTGGAAGCCTGAACTTCCAGTCCCCTTGCCTTTGGGCAGAGCTGTGTGATTTGTTCTGCCTGCTAAGTTGTGCAGGCAAGTGGTGTGTGCCATTTTGGCATTATTTGTATATCCATCCAACACTTCTTCTTGGACCTCCACTGCATGCCAGCTACTGTGCTCACAGAAGTGAGTAAAACAGAACGAGCATTTGCTTTTATGGATCTGATTGTCTAGTTTGAGGAAGTAGACTGACAAAACATTTATTTCACCCCATGTTATTTCTGAAACTGCACCACATAACTGATGGTATGTCATGCTAAATTTGCCATATTTTTTCTTCTGAGTAGCATGTAAAATAATAATAGGTCTTATAATTTATGACATCTTAAATATGATGAAATGTGGGTATAGGTCATATTAATCACTATAATATAAAAAAATGACTATTGATTTAACCAAAAGTTCTGACACATGATGACGGCGTGTTGTGGGGTGAATGATAGCGAAGCAGTGTAAGTGAGCTAAATTCTCTTTTGTTATTGTGGGTCGTCAACAGATAATGTTTAAAATAGAAATAACAGGATATACATGTTATTTAAAACATTAAGATAAACACTCAGGGAATTATAAGAATCAAGAAAAACTGGAGTGGACAAGGATTCGGTCAGGGGACTACTGTTACCAGCAAAAGCCTACCTTTTTGCTTTCAGCCATGTGATATATTTCTTTGATTAAAATACAGAGGGTTTTCTTTTGGCTGTGCTGCAAGGGTTTACAGGATTTTAGTTCCCCAGCCAGTGCCTGAACCCAGGACACCACAGTGAAAGCCCTGAGTCTTAGCCACTAGCATGCATGCATGTGTGTGTGCTAAGTTGCTTTCAGTCATGTCCTACTCTTTGCGACCCTATGGCCCGTAGCCCACCAGGCTCCTTAGCCTCTGGGCTTCTCCAGGCATGAATACTGGAGTGGGCTGCCAAAGCCTTCCTTTAGGGAATCTTCCCAACCCAAGGATTGAATCTGTGTCTCTTATGTCTCCTGCTTTGGCAGGAGAGTTCTTTACCACTAGCGCCACCTGGGAAGCCCCTTCTGAACCTTAGCAGCCATCTTTAAGAAGCCCAGTGATGGACGTGAAGTAGTTTTTGTGACTCCACTTAGCTCCGCTCATTTCCACTTTATTTTAGGAGGTCTTGGAGAATATAGGGCTTGTGGAAGGTCACACTAGAAGTTAAAAATGACCCAGTGGTAAGACAATAAATTCCATAGCTATGATGTCTTGAATTAGGGTGTTAAGACTTTCGGCCTCCAAGGCGCATGCTCTGCCAGCCTGGTTATTCACCCTAGTCGAGTGGAGCCGGGGCTGGGGTGGGGATTTCAGATAAAATGTCCTATGTGATTCTTTCAGCAATGACTGTTCAGCTAAACAGGCCTTGTGCCTCTTTTACTTCAACATTAAAAACATGCTTTAATAAAACAGAGGATGATGTTTCAGAAAAGAATATATTAACTCACCTCTTCCATGATGAATTTATATTTCCCGTTTACATATTTCGAAGCTCAGGATCCTTAAGCTGCTTTTAGTAAATGAACATTACATGTTCCATATAATTAGATTCTGATTTAGATTCTAAATACCAACTGGCCTAACATCTTGTGTTCTTAAACTTATTCCTACCTCAAGATGGACCTTGTGGAAATTTAGGAAAAAGTAAAAATTGGGTGTTCATAAAGTCATTGCGTAGGGCTTCGCTGGTGGCTCAGCGGTAAAGAATTTGCCTGCCAATGCAGGAGATGTGGGTTTGATCCCTGGGTCAGGAAGATCACCTGAAGAAGGAAATGACACTCCAGGATTCTTGCTTGGGAAATTCCATGCACAGAGGAGCCTGGAAGGCTACAGTCCAAGGGGTCTCAAAGAGTGGGACACAAGTTAGCAAGGGGAAAACAATAACGACAAGGTCATTATGTACATTAGGGAATTGGTACTGAAAAGCAAAGTGGTGGGGAAATATCAAATTCTAGACAGTTTCTATCAGTGGAAGGTGGGAAGCCCACCAAGGTGATATTAACATTAGAACAGCAGTGAGGCCTTAGAGCTTTGCATCAGAATCACTGGGGATGCCTATAAAAAAGGCAGATGCCTCGGGCCCCACCTCAAACCTATTGTGAATGACTGTCTCTTGGAGTGGAGCTGAGGTATTTACACTTTTAAGAAGTATCCAGGTGATTCCCTGTGCTTTAATGCTTAGAACTTCCACCTGAATTGGAAAGCCATCAGACTAAGTAGAACTCTCTCTTTGGCACCCAGCAGAACTCTCTCTCACCTGGCACTTCATAGGCACTTCAGTTTCAAGGCTGCTTTTGAGAACTAAACTTTTGTAGGGGCAGATAAAGAAATTAGCAATGCAATTGTGATGTATTCTTCATAACACAACCACTTTGTAGAAAGAGGGCAAGAAATGCTAAGCATGAAGATAGCATTTTTCAAGAGAATGTCTTATTTGATCACAAAATCCCCACCTCAAGTTTCAAAGGATAAAATAAATGAATGGACGAGAAGACTTAAAAGTGTCTTTCTTTGAAAAGTATATTGAAAGTATCGCTTGAGTGTTCAGACTTACTGCTAGCCAGCATCACAAGATTTTGTGTATAAAAAGGTATTATGGAATAGCTCCGGCTCAGAGCAGTGCCAAGTCAAAGAAGCATTCATGATGAAAATACTATCTGTTTGCTGAGGTTACCCCACTGAATTCCTGCCGAGGTGAGCTCCCAGCTGTCAGGGTCAGAACCCAGGGCCAGAAGGAGGAAAACAGGAGTGAGCAACTCTCTCTCTCCCTTATCTCCAATGTGAACTACTACTGGTTGTTCTAGAGGAAAGTGTATTTTGTTTGCCTGTTGTGGGGACTTATAATTTCTAGCTCAGACTCAGCACACTTTCAGCAGTCCAAATTCTCTTTGGATAAATTCCAGCTAGCAGGAAAAGAAAGCTTCCAGTTAACTTTTTTTCCTTAAGAAGTTAACAATTTTTTACAGTCTTGAATGAGTTTTTTACAGTATTGCTTCTGTTTTATGTTTTAGGTTTTTGGCCAAGACATGTGGGATCTTAGTTCCTTGATGAGGGATTGAACATGCCCCCCTGCATTGGAAGGAGAAGTCTTAACCACTGGACTGCCAGGGAAGTCCCTGGCTAACTTTATTTGATTCTGTCATTCTGGCCCACTCTAGGAACTTGGTTTCTGCAAACGGTACAATTTTTACTCACTAGTAGTAACTTGAGTTACATACGGAGTGGGCAAGGCTCTCCCAGGTCAAAGACAACACTTTTATATTCATAGATGTCTTTTACACACTGTAGTCAGGTTGTTTTACTGAGAAGACCTTCTGGTTTAAGAGGGAGCTCAATGTCATGGGAATGAATAAACAAAAATCAATTGCTTTGCCTTTGTTTATTTAGCAAATTCAGTTTATAATTATAATGTATTATTTTCTAGTGCCACATTTCATCCATGAGGTTGCTGCTGCTGCTGCTGCTAAGTCACTTCAGTTGTGTCTGACTCTGTGTGACCCTATAGACGGAGCCCACCAGGCTCCCCCATCCCTGGGATTCTCCAGGCAGCAGTACTGGAGTGGGGTGCCATTGCCTTCTCTGATCCATGAGGATAGCAGTACCCATTTTATTATTTTTTTAATTAAACTTTTAATTTTTTATTGAGTTATAGCTGATTAATGGGCTTCCCTGGTGGCTTAGACAGTAAAGAATCTGCCTGCAATGTGTGAGACCCGGATTCAATCCCTGCATTGGGAAGATCCCCTGGAGAAGGGAATGGCAACCCACTCTAGTATTCCTGCCTAAAGAATTCCATGGACAGAGGAGCCTGGCAAGCTACAGTCCATGGGGTCCCAAAGAGTTGGACACAACTGAGCAACTAACACACACACACAGCCAATTAACAATGTTATGACAGTTTCAGGTGAACAACGAAGGAACTCAGCCATATATATACATGTACCTACACTCCCCAAACTTCACTTCCATCCAGGCTGCCACATAACACTGAGCTGAGTTCCCTGTGCTCTACAATAGGTCCTTGTTGAGTACCCACTTTAAAATTATCAACTTCTACTGTTCCTGGGTCCAGATCACAACTTCAATCTTCATTTTCCTCCAATGTCTCCAGCTACTCCTAACTCTGTCCAGCTGCCCCCCAAAATCAAGCCAGTGGCTGCAAGGAAAACTGACCAGTGCTTGTCAGTCATTCTATGGAAAATTATCCCCATCTTGGGATCAAAAGCTGAGAGTACATACCTACTGAGGATGGTATAGTTATAAAGTTTTATTTTGTAAGAAAACTCTGTATCCATGTTCAAATGTAAGAAATATTATTTGTGCTTAGATCTAACATTTGTTAATAATCCCAGGACCCCCATGGCCCGCAAGAGTCCTGGAAATTGACAGCCAGCATTGCCCCTGTGTGGAAAAAGGGAAGAAGCCTATGGGAATGTCCTGTCACTGTCCCTTTCTCCACAAAGGGGCCAAGCACCCCAGAAGCAGGGCGGGGGCATGGCAGGATATGTCCTTTCATCTTCTCACCTTGGAGCCAAAAGCAAGTCATTTCCTTATTTACTGGTTGGTTGGTTGGTTTCAGACTTTTAGAAATTATTAAAAAAATGTTTATATTCTTTTCAAATAATATCAAAGTATGTGCACCAAAAAGCTAACCTCCCCCATTCATCTCACATCCCATACTCTTTCTCAAAAGTAACCAACCCAATAAGTTTGTTGGTGGACATCAATTTCTAGTTTTCTATACACTTACAGCCTACATATTGAGCATTTTATTTGTACCAGTGCTTTTTACAAATCTTCCTGAGTTGAGGAAGACACTGATATTTTCCAATTATTTTCATACTTCCAATAACATAGATGAACAACTATTCAAAAATTTCTTTGTAACACTAATAACCCTAAGTGCAAATTCCATCAAACTTCCTATAGCAGTTGCTGGGCTATCAGTGACCAAAACTTGAGATGTGACGCATGGAAACATTTACATCATCATCCAGAAACAATCCTTTTCAGGACAAAGAGGTGGATATTTTTAGGATTCTTCACGAACCATGAAAGTGTTTCCATTATTCCTGGTAAAGAGAAACAAATACCTGGAAATATATTGTTATTAACATCATATTGTTAGTTGGGAAAAGAGGTGACAAAAGAATATATTCTTATGTCATTTGGGGGAGGAAAGTATTTGTTATCTCTAAGACGTACACCGAGGATGAGATGGCTGGATGGCATCACAGACTCAATGAACGTGAGTCTGAGTGGACTCCGGGAGTTGGTGATGGACAGGGAGGCCTGGCGTACTGCGATTTATGGGGTCGCAAAGAGTCGGACACGACTGCACGACTGAACTGAACTGAACTGAACTGAAGACATACACCAAAATATGATTTTTCACCTTGTTTCTTATATTCTGTGAACTGTCTAAATAGCTTACAGGGACCATGTATTAACTTTTCATTGTGTAGTAGGGGAAAGGATGAAAGTAGAAGGTGCCCCCAGGTGCCTAAAATCCTTCTGGAACCCAGAAGTTAGCTGGATCCTGCGCAGTCCTCGGGCCTGAGCAGGATTGCTCTGAATTCCGAATCCATCATCTCGTGTCGTCCCTGGGCTCCTGCTCTAATTCTTCAAGGGGTACACTGTCCTCTCCCTCCAGCGTGTGTCCCCAGGTTGGCTTTATCTGCCCCATGTCAGCACTCAAGCAACCCCCAGCTTCCACACTACTTTCCAAGCACCTGTGCTTACAACGATGCTTAGTAGGCTTGGGTGGACTTTTCTGAAGCTGCAAAATTCACCAAGAGGGTCACACAATAGAACATCTGACATCAATCCTCCATCTCTGACTACAGTCTTTCTTCCCTCAGTCCTAACCCCTGTCTATTTCCTTTCCCTTCCTTCCTCCTGCCCCCCGCCACCTTCCTCCATTTGGGAGCAAAAAGGTCTGTTCTTGTTTTACACAATATATGGTTTCAGCCTTCTCTGAAATCTTAACTTTAGCCAACCTGAACGTCTGTGGAATTTGTCTACATCAAGGGGTGAAATTTTTTTCCAGCCAAAGTATTTTTCTTCCTGTGGGAATGAATTTGCTACCAGCAGCTAAAAAATATATATAAATTTTTTCGTTTTGTCGACTATACTTAGGTATCCAAATCCTACTTTAGAATTGAAAGATTAGATAATAATTTCAACTTTCTGTTCTGTTTTGATCAGAACTCCTAGTGGAATATGAACTAGTCTACTCATATTTCCCCCAAATCACTCTCTAGTTATATACTAGCAGTTATTAAAGGGTGACCTACTTGAGACAGCCAGGGGCTGGATAGCAGGAGTCCCTGGGGACCTGGTAATAGAATGACTCCATGACCAGCGCGCTGGCCCATCTGCAAAGACCATTTCTGAGGTATTGCCAACTGGCAAGAGACATTCTTGGGCATGGTATACCCAGTCCTGGTCGGGTCACTGTTGTCACAAGGGCTTCTGAGAAGGCCAGACTCGCCAGGCTCAGCCAGTGGCCAGGTACCAGGGCTGGAAACATGCAATGTGATGAGGTGGGTGATATGCAGGGGTGGAGTGCACAGGGCAAGTCTCCATCCCAAAGTAAATGGGTCAGAACAAAGCAGGAAAGTTCAGTTCCTGGGCACCAGGCAGAGTCCAGGGACAAGCTCCAGTCCTGAGAGAGACTGAGTCACTTGGCAGGGTAAGTGGTTAGGTCTGATGAGGATGGAGGTGTGCAGGAGCCCAGCCATTCGGAAACAAGGCCAGTGTGGGGAGGTGGTCACAGTCACAGGGAGCATCCTTAGGGGAACCAAGATTTAGATGGGCCTGGAAGAGACTGACTTGGTGACAACGGAGTCTAGTAGCCTTTTCAGGTGCCTGGATTCCAGATCTAGGGAAGTAACCATTCCAGTTACTATGACTCTTACAACAGAATTGCCCTCTAACTGTGTGGCCTCGAGCTATACAATGTTCACTTTACTCACTACTCTAATTTGAGCAAGGCTCAGCAGTGGTGATTAGCCACAGTGACTCAGACCGTAAAGCATCTGCCTGCAGTGCGGGAGTCCTGGGTTCAATCCCTGGATCATTAAGCTCCCCCGGAGAATGGAATGGCTACCCACTCCAGTATTCTTGCCTGGAGAATCCCATGGACAGAGGAGCCTGGTGGGCTACAGTCCACGGGGTCACAAAGAGTCAGACACAACTGAGCGACTAATACTTTCAGCAGTGGAAGTTCATCTCTGCTCTATTCAGCATAAGCTGGGATCATTGGGAGTCTCCACTCCCATGTCTGGCGGGTGATGCTATTAACAGCTGGACGCTTGGAACTTAGTTGGATCAGTCAGCAGGAACAACCTCACCTGGACTCTCCCCGTAACCTGGGCTTCCACACAGGATGGGGGCTGTGTTCCATGGACTGGCATTCTCAAGAAGGAGAGAGCCAAGCAGAAGCGATGTGGCTTCTGATGACCAATCCTCAGAAACCCTCTAGCGTCTCTTCTTTTGCAATTCACTGAGGCTGAGTGAAGTCCCAACCAGGTTCAAGGGGAGAGGGAATAGACCCTCCTCTTCATAGGGAGTATCAAAGCGCTGGGGGAAAAAGCACATGGGAATATAAATACTGGAAATAATGCTGTGGCCCTCTTTGGAAAATTTGGTGACAGTCACAATATAAAATCAGTGCTGTTGGCACTTGGCACACTTTCTCTCCCAGTCAGCTGGGCTCTGGTACCAGCGTCCACTTTAACCTGGGAGGAGAGAGAGACTGGGGATGGCGGAGGGCGAGAACTGGGTGTCAGCACCCCATCCCAGCCCTGACAGGGTGGAGAAGGCAGCGCAGAAGCAATGAAGTGAAACAGGAAGGGGGATGTTGGCAAGTATTCTTCTTTCTGTTGTTCACAGATACAACCAGACTATTGTGATAGAAGAAGGCTGGCTTCGCCAGCAGCGATTTTGTTTCTAATTGAATCCTTCTTTGGAAACACACAGCACCATCTCGAAGATGGTACCAATACAAAACTGATAAGGTTCATCACATGGCTCGAGATTAACTATAAATTCCTAATGGATTGAGGTAAGATGCATCTCCACTTCACAGCAGACAAAGAGGCAAACACAATGACCCATGAAAGAAACAGAGACGCTGCCCCGGGGAAATGAGCCTTTCTATGTCACCTTCCTCACCTGGTGTGTCGCTGGACCTTCAGACTTGCAGATGGCTGCTGGAGGTTTACTGATGGTTTCTTTCAGGGATCATTAAAAGTGATTCGTGCGCTGGCCAGGCTTGTGTTTTCCATGCTCAGTTTACAGCATGTAATTTGGGAAGGGGTGTCTGGAGGACTGCTTCCCCATCCAGGAAGGATTCTACTGCGGGAAGGCAAAGAGGGCTTCAACAGTCCTTTGGCGGTTGATGACGCAGGGATGGATCAGGCGGAAATGGCTCCTGGGGGCTCAGGGTGAGGGTGAGGGTGGGGGGAGGCCAGCCACTTGCTGCCTCTCTTCCCTCCTGTCAGGCTGCCCTGTGAAGGGGACCTTGGGCACAGAGCCTACGCTCTGGCCCCAGAGAGCGAAACCAATGCTGCACGCAGAAGAGACGACCAGACTGCACCAGAAGCCTCGTGCACATTTCCTTCATTCCATTGCTCCAATAAGCTTGCTTCCCATGTCCCTCCTGGCCCCCTCTTCCTTCTTAGGAGATGTTTCTATTTACAAATGGACAGCACCTTGGACTTGCAGACACACGCACACCAGCTCACTTACCTTGGAGGCAGATCACCACATCAAGCATCAAGCTGGAGTATCTTGACCATCATGAAATCTCTCCCTGGCTTAGTTCTGCTTTTCCTATTTCTCCTCCTGTTAGTTTTATAATCATATAAAAGATAATTAAAAACAGAAGATGATTTTCAAGAGATATAAGGAGAGGATAAAAGAAGGATTATATGAAGCAATAAAATGGTTGGAACAAAGTATTAGAAAGACTCAGATAACAGCAATTATAAAAAATTGAGAACAAATTTGAAAGATTAATAACTAAAAATAGATATAAAATGACTCAAAGTAAAAATTTTAATTAGCAATATAAGCCAAAATTATAATTAGTGTTATAAAGTAAAATTATAATTAACTGTGCTTTTTAAAGAATGATAATGAAAAAGCAGAGATAAACAGTATCAAATTAAAAACTATAATTAATTAATATGTTAGAAATGATGAGTATACCAGTAGAAAAATAGGCAAAGAACATGGATTCACATATGAAGAAATGCAAATATTAACATGTATGTGTGAAAATATTCAATCTTACTAGCAATAAGATAAATGCAAAGTAAAATTATGAGCTATTGATTTTTACAAACTGTTGGTAACAGTTTGAAAAATGATGATATTCAGTGTAGTAAAAGATATAGGAAAAAACTAGTTCACATACTACAAGTAGAACTAGAAATTGTTTCAGCATTTATAGGGGTTGGTAAGACATGTGAGAACCTTGAAAACATACATCTTTTTTCTTCCAACTTTTAAAAATTGTGGTAAAAATAGAACTACCATATGACCTAGTTATTCCACTCCTGAGTATATATCTGAAAAAACCAAAAACATGAATTTGAAAAGATACATGCATCTCAATATTAGTTGCAGTGGCATATTGACAGTTGCCAGGAAGTGGAAGCAACTTAAGTGTCCATCAACAGATGAATGGATAAAGAAGGTGTAGTATACATGTACATACATGTATATACACAAGGGAACACTACTGAGCCCTGAAAAGGATGAAATTGTGCCACTTTCAGCAACGTGGATGGATTTGGAGGGCAGTATGTTAAGTGAATACGTCAGACAGAGAAAGACATATACTGTTTGATATCAATTATATGTGGAATCTACAAAACACAAGACTAGTGAATATAACAAAAAAGAAGCCGACTCACAGCCGTAGAGAGCAAGCTGGAGACAGGAAGAGGGGCAACGCAGGGGTGGGGACTAAGAGGTACAAAGTAGGCATAAAATAAGCTGCAAGGAGATATTGTATGATGCAGAGAATAGCCAATATTTTATAACAGTTATAAATGAAATATGGGCTCCCCCGGTGGCACTAGTGGTAAAGAATCTCCCTGCCAATGCAAGACATGCAGGTTTGATCCCTGGGTTGGGAGGATCTCCTGGAGGAGGAAATGGCAACCCACTCTAGTATCCTTGCCTAGGAAACCCCATGGACAGAGGAGCCTGGCGGGCTTCAGTCCATGGGGTCTCCATAGAGTCACAAAAAGAGCTGGACATGACTTAGTGACTAAACAACAAGATATGTATAACATACACTTTAGCCATTTTAAAGTATATGGTTCAGTGGTCTTAACTGAGTCCATTCATATTCTGTGCAGTCGTCATTACCATCCATCTCCAGAATTCATTTCATCTTGAAAAACTAAACTTTAAACCCATGAATCAATAGCTCCCATTTTATCTCCCCTCAGCCCCTGGTAACCACTATTCTACTTTCTGCCTCTATGAATTTCACCATTCTACGAACCTCGTAAAAGTGGAATCCTATAGTATTTGCTTTTTATAATTAATTAATTATTTAATTATTTGGCAATGCCTTGTGGCATATAAGATCTTAGTTCCCTTTTCAGGGTACATGCTCTTGCCCATTAATTTCATGGCTAGGTTTTATCCTAGGAGATAACCATAGATGTGTGCAACAAGTTACTACAAGGATCCTCATCAAAGCATTGTTAACAGTGCTTTAAAAGTTAGGAAAAGAACCCCTTGATGTCCAATTCTAGGAGATTTGATAAATTAGCTTATTATAGAAAGAAATACAATACAATCATTAAAAAAATTAAAAACAAGGAAAAGAGAGTCACAATATATTAAGCAAAATTCCTAGCAGGCTAAAGAACAGTATATTCTGTATATTATGTGTATGTTTTTAATACATTAGCAGTTGTTATTTATGTGTAGTAGATGTTTATGGGTATTTATGATTTAAATTTCTAACCCTATGTTTATCTACATTTACTACAATGAACACATAATTTTTAATAAGTTACTTAAAGATTAAGTAAAATAAGATAGTTTAAAATTAAGAATTTCAAAATAAAATCAATCTAAGGAATTTCTCTAAAACATGCAAATGAAATATAATATTTAGGACTTGGAAATATAGTTAATAAGATATTTTAAATCAAGCAAAATAGATTTAACACTAACAGAATAATACAAAATCACCATTCATTGAGCCCCCAGTCAATGCCAGATGCTGCCTGTGTTAGATATTTTAAATACATTAACTAAAGCAAAGTAATAAGGTAAAAGATTTTTTAAAAGGAATCAACGGATAATGAGAAGAAAATAGCAGAGACTGAGAATATTCCAGATTTCTGGTCATTCAGTCTAGTACTTTGCCACCAGCTCTTGCTCTCCCTCATGAGAAATTTCCCTCAAGGGTATCATAAAGTGCCAAGTTCTGATGCCCAATAGGAGATATTGCAGTGGCTGCTGGAACTGTGGCAACCATGATTAAATGGTTGTTGAGGTCACTTCCACTTGAAAATCCTGTGATTCCCAATAAAAGAATCACATTGTCTGCACTCTTGTTCCAGACTGAGGGATGAGATACACTGTGCTTTGGAAGATGTAAGTAGAACAGAGTTTCAGTGAAGTTAAGATGCTCATGAAGTGCCCTCCTGGGCTTCTGTCTGAGCTGGGGCAAAGGTGGAAGGAAACAGGACAACTCTCGCAGGTGAAGACCACTTTGTGGACTATTTACTTAGGGGCATTTCTACACCATCAGCATCAATAAACAGGCATGTCTCTGCCTACCCAATGTCACAGCAGAAGTGCTCATGTAACCTTGATGTGCTTTAAGCATTTGTTATTCGGAAGTAAAGAGGCTAACAGCCTGCATTTCAGAAATCTCTCAAGATCCATGACAGGCAGATATTGTTAAAGGGTTAGGATAATGTCCCTGGGCTCTCAAATAAAAATGGTTTGAGAATTCATCAAGGCCAGAGGAGCCATTCAGGAGAGATGACAGATGGTATGTTTGTACCTGTTTAAGGATTAGAGATGAGAAATGAGCCTTTTCTGACTTGGGCTCTGTTTGTCAGAGATGATCACTCTAAATCTAGCACAAAGGAAATCAAAGGGATCTGGGATCCTTGCTGGGCTTGAGAGTAGACAAGACAGGAGCTAGGGTGGGCTGGTTTCTCATTCCCTGGGCAGACCTTTCCCAGTCACTAGCATTCCTCCTTCATGCCCAGATACCAATCCTCATTATTTCAGCCAGTATATCCTGATGAATGTAGGATGAAGAGAAAAAACACAAAAGTGAAAAAAAAAAAAGGTATATGTGTTAGAGAAGAGTCTTTTAGAAACCGGCTATAAATTTGTTGAGACTCTACTCTGGAATAATCTCTATGCCAGAGATACCAGGAAATCTTGGCACTCTTTACCAAGTTATAGCCCATGTGTAGAATTTATTTTAACTATGTGTATGTCTGTTAAGCAGATTGCTCACTGGAGCCTATGACACAGTGTAGAACAGCATATTTAATATTGCAGACAAGAAACTAATAGCAAAAGGAACTATTAAGACTCATGATTTCACTAGATGCATGAGTGGTGTAAGAATCAGTTTTGTTTCAACAGTGATGGGATATGAAATGGAGAACACGTGATCTGAGTCCTTACTGTGGATACTTTCAAAGTACAGAGAAATAATGTTATACTGTATTTGTGAATGCCTTGTCATTACCGCTGACTTGTTTCCTGCTATTTCAGGAAATCTTCAAGTGTGCTGCCCCAAATTCTTGTGTTCAGTATATGTCACATAAGCACATTCGAGTCCCCCTTCTCCCCGCATACATACCAAGAACTACTATTTTAGGGTTTCATTGTTTTTATGTGATTCTACATGCAGCGTTTGGTGGTGAAAGCTTTAAGGCTGATGTCTTCTTATGTCTTGTTGGATAAGTTGGTCCATATTTTCAGAATGTCCTTATATTGATTGTGCTACATAAGAAGCCCTTTTCAGGGATTTTAATTGGTTTGCTATAGCTATGGCAACTGTATGTCCTAGATTTTACAGGATGATCCTGATATCAAGGACTGATTTAATTGTCTCTATAAGTGTACAAATAATAGAGCATGTGTGTAAATTTTTAGCTCAGAAAAAATGATGGTTATATCTGTATTCTATTTCAGGACAGGTCATAGAATCTGAGTGCTCTACTGTGTAGCTGAAATGTTACTCGAAAGAGCTGGTCAAGGGTTATGATGAACAACGCATGGACTATCTTCTCTAGCTGGGAAACAGGACAGGCCTTTTCTCCCTGATAGCTGGTCATGTCAGTTCATGTTCTTTCTGTTTTTACTCCTCCTTTTCATTCATCTCTTTCTATATATTTCATCTCATCTCTATACTCCCAACCAGTACATTAGGACAGTAAAGTGATGTGCAAAGTTAAGTGGTAGAAGAGGGACAACCTGGATTTCACCTTCTGCAACTTTTTCTTTAAAGCTGGGTTTGAAAAAAACAGAGTATGTAATGCAAAACTCCTTCTTTTTGGAATTTTGTCTGTTAGAGTGATTTGGAAATCTATGTGGATTTTTTTTTGCCATTTTATTTAATTTTTAATTGAACGATAATTGCTTTACAGAATTTTGTGGTTTTCCGTCAAACATCAACAAGAATCAGCCATAGGTACACACATGTTGCCCACCTCCCAAGCTCCCTCCTGTCTCCCTTCTAGATAGTCACAGAGCCCGTTTATGTTCCCTGAGTCACACAGCAATTTCACACTGGCTCTCTGTTTTATATATGGTATTGTAAGTCACTCTCTCTTGAATTAAGTTACTCCATGTTACTCTCTCCATATATCTCACCCTCTCCCTCTAGGTGGATTTTTTTCAGGGGATGGGGGACATTGGGGATGACTGAAATTTTGACAGTAGACCTATTTATTGGTTTGTTTGTTTGCAACATTAATTGTAAAGTTTTGACATTGTGGGAAAGTAAGAAATCGCTCAGGATAAAGGCAATATGGCTTGATGGTCAAGCTAAGGTTGCTGAAGAATCACATTGCTGCTCAATTCTCCACTCAGCATCCAAATAACCTGTGAATATCCAATGTTTTTACTTAGAGTGCTGGTTTCATGGCCTGAGACTGAAGGAAATATTACGTTATATTATTATAGATGGCCTCATGTGATTAGGGATGTTCCTTGGTAAAATGCCCCAGAACCTAAGACACTAGGAATAGCTGGGCCTGAGGAAGACTGGGAGCTTTGATAGATCCAGTCATTACAAAAACTGCAGTTGAAAGGCTTTTCTGAACCCCAGACAATCCTAGAAGCTTCTGGACTTGTGGGTCTTTACTATAGTACTCTGTTACTTGTAGGACACTAAGTTAAGTCTTTTTTTGTTTGTTTGTTTCTGGCAGTGCATGCAACCTGCAGGATCTTAGTTCCCCATCCAAGACTTGAACCCGTGCCCTCTGCAGTGGAAGGGCATAGTCTTAATCACTGGATCACTAGGAAAGTCCCTTCTATCACATTTGAGTAGCTTATATTCTTTAACAGCTTTATTGATATATAATTCACATATTTTAATGATCATCCACTTTAAGTGTGCAGTTCAATGAATGTTAGTATATTTATGAATTTGTACAAGGATCACTAAAATCTGATTAAAGAATATTTTTATTACTTTCAAAAAAGAAATTTTGCACCAACCAGAAGTCACTCCTTTGAAAGTCTAATCTATTTCATTTTTAATGGATTTGTCTATTCTGTACATTTCATTTAAATAGAATCATACAACTTCAGATATGCAAATAACACCACCCTTATGGCAGAAAGTGAAGAACTAAAGAGCCTCTTGATGAAAGTGAAAGAAAAGAGTGAAAAAGTTGGCTTAAAGCTCAACATTCAGAAAACTAAGAACATGGCATCTGGTTCTATCACTTCATGGCAAGTAGATGGAGAAACAGTGGAAATAGTGGCAGACTTTATTTTTTTGGGCTCCAAAATCATTGCAGATAGTGACTACAGCCATGAAATTAAAAGATGCTTACTGCTTGGAAGAAAAGTTATGAGCAACCTAGACAGCATATTAAAAAGCAGAAACATTACTTTGCCAACAAAGATCTGTCTAGTCAAGGCTATGATTTTTTCCAGTAGTCTTGTATGCATATGAGAGTTGGACTTTAAGGAAAGCTGAGCACTCAAGAATTGATGCTTTTGAACTGTGGAATTGGAGAAGACTCTTGAGAGTCCCTTGGACTGCAAGGAGATCCAGCCAGTCCCTCCTAAAGGAAATCAGTCCTGAATATTCATTGGAAGGACTGATGTTGAAGCTGAAACTCCAATACTTTGGTCACCTGATATGAAGAACTGACTCATTGGAAAAGACCCTGATGCTGGGAAAGATTGAAGGCAGGAGAAGGGGACAACAGAGGATGAGATGGTTGGATGGTATCACTGACTCAGTGGGCATGAGTTTGAGTAGACTCCAGGAGTTGGTGATGGACAGGGAGGCCTGGTGTCCATGGGGTCGCAAAGAGTTGGACACAACTGAGTGACTGAACTGAACTGAATTGAGAATCATATAATATGTATGTTAGAGGCTTCCCTGGTAAAGATGGTAAAGAATCTGCCTGCAGTGAGGGAGACCTGGGTTCAATCCCTGGCTTGGGAAGATTGCGTGGGAGAAGGAAATGGCAACCCACTCCAGTATTCTTGCCTGGGGAATTCCATGAACAGAGGAGCTTGGTGGCTACGGTCCATGGGGTTGCAAAGAGTTGGACATGACTGAGTGACTAACACACATACAGTATGTGGTCTTTTGTGTTTGTTCTTTCACTTGAAATAATGTTTTTGAGGGTCTTGTATACTGTAGCATATGCCACTACTTCATTCCTTCTTTTTGCTGTATAATATTCCATTGTCTGTGTGTACATTTTACCTACCAAGTCATTAGTTAATGAACATTTGATTTGATTTTTATGCTATTATAAATGAAATTGTTTTCTTAATTTAATTTTGACTGTTAATTGCTGGTGTATAGAAATATAATTGATTCTTGTATGTTGACCTCTTTCCTATATAAGCTTGCTGAACTTTAAAAAAAATCAGTTTCAATGGATTTTAATGGATTTAAAAATTTTTTCTATTTATCCTTATCTATAAATACAGCTGTACTTATTTTCCAGTAAGGATGCCTTTTATTCTCCCTATAGTTTCTGCTTCCACCTATCTTTAGTTAGCCTCATGGTTCTAACTCAGTATCACATGTTCTTTCTTTGCTATCTTTCTCTTTGCTCTGAATTTTCAAGTTTAAGTAGAGGGGAAAAATGAAAAAAAGATACAGAGAATCTGATCGTCTCAAAAGTTAGCTATCATTGTTTTTTGGGCAAAGTTTTCCATTGTAGCTCATAACTCTCTGGCTAATAAATTCTGCCTCTGGGTTCAGTTCAGTTCAGTTCAGTCGCTCAACTGTGTCCAACTCTTTGCAACCCCGTGAACTGCAGCATGCCAGGCCTCCTTGTCCATCACCAACTCCCAGAGTTCACTCAGACTCACATCCATCAAGTCGGTGATGCCATCCAGCCATCTCATCCTCTGTCTTCCCCTTCTCCTCCTGCCCTGAATCCCTCCCAGCATCAGAGTCTTTTCCAATGAGTCAACTCTTGGCATGAGGTGGCCAAAGTATTAGAGTTTCAGCTTTAGCATCATTCCTTCCAAAGAACACCCAGGACTGATCTCCTTTAGGATGGACTAGTTGGATCTCCTTGCATCCAAAGGACTCTCAAGGGTCTTCTCCAACACCACAGTTCAAAAACACCAATTCTTTGGCGCTCAGCCTTCTTCATAGTCCAACTCCCACATCCATACATGACCACTGGAAAAACCATAGCCTTGACTAGATGGACCTTTGTTGGCAAAGTAATATCTCTGCTTTTTAAGATACTGTCTATGTTGGTCATAATTTTCTTCCAGGGGTAAGTGTCTTTTTTTCCAGTAGTCATGTATGGATTGGAGAAGGAAATGGCAACTCACTCCAGTATTCTTGCCTGGAGAATCCCAGGGACAGGGGAGCCTGGTGGGCTGCCATCTATGGGGTCGCACAGAGTCAGACACGACTGAAGCGACTTAGCAGCAGCAGCATGTATGGATGTGGGAGTTGGACCTTAAAGAAAGCTGAGCGCTGAAGAATTGATGCTTTTAAATTGTGGTGTTGGAGAAGACTCTTGAGAGTCCCTTGGACTGCAAGGAGATCAAACCTAAAGCAGATCAGTCCTGAGTAATTATTGGAAGGACTGACGTTGAAGCTGAAACTGTGATACTTTGGCCACCTGATGTAAAAGACCCTGATGCTGGGAAAGATTGAAGGTGGGAGGAGATGGGGATGACAGAGGGTGAGATGCTTGGATGGCATCACCAACTCAATGGACATGACTTTGAGGAAACTCAGGGAGATAGTGATGGATAGAGACACCTGGTGTGCTGCAGTCCACGGGGTCACAAAGAGTCTGACATGACTGAGTGACTGAACTGAACTGAGCTTGAAAGAAGAGGATGTCATGCTGTATTGTGACTGGCTGCCTTTAATGTTGAAAGAGACTACCTGAAGAGTGTCATCACTAACCTAATTTCTAAAGAGAATACATACACCTCTAAGACTAAGGTCATATGGGTAAACTTACATATGTCATAGAATATTTGCAAAAAATAAATTTTAAATATGTATTTAGGTAACATAAACATTATGTGTTCTGTAGAGGTGAAATACTGATTTAGAAACTTTCCAAAGGAAAACTCAACTTCGTCAGTTTTAATTACTGCACTAATTCATATTAATACTATCTTTGACAATCACTTTTTTCTGCCTGATCCTATTATGGTATAACTAGCTTATGTAACTGAAGTGGAAGGAGACAAAAGTGAACGCTCTGCATGTTGGATGCAAATAGTTTTCTCTGTTTTCTTATCTGCAGCTTTGGAAACCATAATATTTAAACTTTTACTTTTCATAAAAAAAAATAAAAACTAGTTTACAAAATAAAGCCGTAGGCCAAATGCAGTGGTGTGCTTTGTTTTGTTTTGCTTTAACTGGTTAAGACTAAAATAAAGAACATTTTTCCCTCATATATTTGTGTATAGGAAAACAGGAACGGCTCTTTTAGGAGGTGCAACTCCCTCATTAAACTGTGAGTTCCCTTACGAAAGAGATTGTATCTTTTAACTTGGTAGCCTAAACTTTAAGGGTATCTTTAAGGATAGAATACTACCCTTAAAACGTGCTTTGTTAGATGAAAGAACTTCCTGGATAGTTGCCCCAGTTATACTCCTTTTCTGCAGCCAAGACTACAACTCCCAGAAGGCCATACTCCTCTGGAACTCAAAATATGATGGCGAGAAAAGTTCCAGCACCCATCGCGCCAGATCGAGAATACAATTCCCACTATACCCAGGGGCTCCGGAAACCTTGTCAGAGTCCACCTGTTGTCATAGCATCCGGGTCTGCGCTAACCAATCCGAGAGGCCCTGCCTTGGAGAGGCGGGCAGTTCGTATCTTTGACCAATTGGAGTCAAGTGGTGTTGTGTCACGTGACCGGAGGAGGCGGGAGCTCAGGACCGGCGCCTTCTCCTTGCCTTTTGGGGTCGTGGCCTTGCTCCTGCTGTGCAAGACCGGAGTCTGGGCCCGTCCACGCACGTGTGTGCCCGTGGGACTTGTGGTGCCTGTGGGTCCGTGCTAGGTCTCGGCGACGTTAGTGGCCGAAGCCATGGGAGGGACGGCCAGCACTCGCCGGGTCACCTTCGAGGCGGACGAGAATGAGAACATCACCGTGGTGAAGGGCATCCGGGTGAGTGACAGTGGGTGGGCGGAGGGCCAGCATTCCGCCTCGAACCCCGTATCTCTTGCCTTTCCAGGTTCTGCTCGGCCTGCTTTGCCCCACTTCTGCCTCCAAAGTGTTGTTCGGCCCAAAGCTGAGTTCCTTGCAAAGAAGGTTGAAGTTTCTCAAGACTTGGGACATCTATTCAGAGATATTTCCTGCTGTGTGCCAAGTGCTGAGCACTGTGCTGGAGCGACTGGGGGATGCCAGGTTGATTTAGACCTTCTAAGGGCATAAAGACCAGTTTAGACTGTGTTGCTTAGTAGTCCTGGGACCTTATTTGAAACCCCTGCCTCACTGTACCCACCTATGAATGGGCTTGTCTTCTCCTGGATTCAGAATTCACACCCTGATTTTGCCCTGCTCACATGACTTCTCTCAGAATGAACTTGGCGTTTTAAGGAACTCTTTATGTACTGTCTGTTGTTGAGTACTCTTCCACTGACAAGCCCCCATTCCCTCAACACCCACCCACCCACACCTTTAGACTTTTCTGCCATGCTTCAGGTGAAATCTGGCTTCTCCTTCCTTCACTTATGCTTGACATCTTGTCTTTCCCAGACTCCTCCTCTTGTGGCCTGTTGTGCCCAAATTTTGGACTAGGCCCAGTGACTTCTAGACTAACGTCTGCCGGCGTCATAGGACTTGAGATAGGTTTGCAATTTTTCATATCACTAGGAGCAGTACAGTTTGTTTTGACCAAGACGTTGGAGAAAAATTTTAAATACCCCTGCTCATGCTTCATACATAAACTGAAAGCTTGATTTTTCTCTAGGGTGTCAGTATACCAGCACTCACTTCGTCAACACACCCTCCACCGCACCTGAATTAGCAGCCTCAGGTTTTTGAAGTATGATGACTGAACCTAGTAGATAAAACAGTTTGACCCCAGAAGGTTTTGTTCTGTTTTCCTTCCTCTGTACTACACAACCAGCATATGTAAATGTGTAAATTCTTTTTAGCATTGATTGTGAGGAATTAAAACTTCTTAAATATTTGAAATGTTGAAAAGCTTTTTTACTTTGCAAGTGTTACCTTGAAGAATTTATTAAAGTTTTCTTTATGAAAACAGACTGTTGACCTCAACTTCTGATCTGTGGCCAGCATTTCCTTGCATTAATAAATGGTAATACCACATTTTGTAATAAGATGTCTGAGGCAGCATTCTTTGCATTGTTGAGGTTTAGTTGGTACTCTTTAAAATAAAAATTTCTGTAGGCTCTGAGTTTTATGCGGAGACTTGATTAATCTTGCCTTCAGAGGCTTTGAGTGTTACACACCAGAGGGTGAAAAAGAAAAGTAAGAAGAAAAGTAAATTTGGGTTGAGAAGGCAATTGCTAGAAAAATGTATCAATTCATGTTCTCATGCTTTAGTACAGGCACAGCGATGGCAGCAAACAAAATTAAAAGAGAACTGGGCTACAGTGCAGACATTCACGTCAAGTATTAGACAAGGTTAAATATGTTAAGTATGAAGAAAGTTTGAGGTTAGATTAAATGGAGAGATTTTCTTAAAGCCCCTTTTAAAAAAACTTTATAGGAAAATAAGCTATGTCCTTTGGCCATTCAATTTGGTGGAAATATTCTTTATTTACTTTTTCTTTCTCATGGGGTACATTTTATACTGTTGTAATTCAAGCACAGACCATGCTCCCTGTGACCTCTGTGCTTTGCTTTCCTTCAGTTTATCCCCTTCACCTGGATTGCCCTTGCATTGTTCTCCCTGTTGCTTCAAATTCTTTTTCAAGGACGATTTTCAATCTCTTAGCTTCAGTTTTCTCACCTGCAAAGTGGTGGAATTTGAGTACACCTGTAACCTCTCATCTCTTCTAATTCTGAAATTTTGTGCGTCTAGTGGCACTGTGAGTTTCTTGTAGCCGTGCTCAGCCTCTTGCACTTTCCCCTAAAATAGTGTGCTGTTGAATTGTTGAGTACTTAGGTATCATTCTGATTTCTTTGAGGTCGTGGTCAAAAGAACATCAGTTAGTTGTTAAACAGACCTCAGTTAAGTTAATTAGGCATTTTCTAGTCTGCATTCTTGGACAGGCCACTTCCCTGATTATATTCCCGTATTCAGGGGAGTATCATCTTTTGATTGTGGTAAGAAGATGAAGTATTTAAAGCACATTGTAGATTTTTAATAAAAGGTAGCTCTTATTAAAATGATAGGGTTCCTTCTACATCTCATGTTCTGAGACTCTCTGAAAGTCTACAGTGGTAAGCGCATGTGGTTTGGAACCAGGCAAACCTTAGTGCCAGCTCTGCTTCTCATTAGCTGTGTGCAGCATACTTGTAATATATATGTATTCAGACACTGCTTTTGAGAATTTGATGTGACGTGTGTAAGCGTCCCTGGTGCTCAAACAGGAGACCCGGGTTCAAGCCCTGGGTTGTAAGATCCTCTGGAGAAGAGGATGGTAACCCACTCTAGTATTCTTGGCTGGAGAATCCCATGGACAGAGAAACCTGGTGGGCTACAGTCCATGGGGTCACAAAGAGTCGGACATGACTAAATGGCTAAGCATGCATGTAAGCATCTGGCAGGGTCTGGTACTTTGAGGGTGTTCACTACTCACATGAGTAGTAAGTGTTTTTGGAGCTGGGCAAGGAGATGGTTGTGTAACCTTACATGAACTGAATAATAATCAATAGATAAAAAATAAGAGTATATTATGTTCCCGCAGGTGTACCTAAAGGGATACAGACTGGGAAAGGGACTCCTGGGTTTTACAACTGATTGCCTGTGTGATTTTTTTGTCTGTGTGTTTTCTAGATGTTTTTAAGCTGATATATATATGTATATATATATATATATATTTTTTTTTTAGCTTGCAGCACTTCTTATTTCCCATGAGTGAGCCACTGTTTTAGATCAGTTGATTGAAACATGGTGCTCATGAGGCCCAAACTTCAATATTGAATTGCAGATAGGTTAGTTCAGCTTGGCTGCAGAAAACGTTCCAGATTTTCCCAGTTGACCAACATTTACTTTTACTCATAAGAATTCTTATGAGTAAGCTTTTACTCTTAAACACACTACTGTTTGTAAAATAAATAATAAGAATCTATTGTATAACATGGGGAACTGTACTCAATATTCTGTAATGGCCTGTACAGGAAAAGAATCTTAAGAGAAAAACAAGAGTGGCTATATGTATATATATATCTCTGATTCACTGTGCTGTATGGCAGAAACTAACACAGCATAGTAAATCAGCTGCTCTCCAGTAGAAATTGAAAAAAAATGTGTTTCCCTAAACACTGTAATTACTACATGTGTTTCTCTCCAGTGGTTTTGGGCTTTACCGAATCTTGCCCACTTTAGACATCTTTTGTTAGTTTCTCACTAAGAGAATGGCTTCTGTTTTTTTGATACTTTTCCTTACTTCGGTGCACACCACTTTTCCACACCTACTGCTTCTGTGTTTAGAGCATTTTCTTTTGGACCACTGTGACCATATCACCTGTAGTTACCCTTTTTCATAACAATGAACTTTTAATTTTTTAAATAAAAATAATAAGTGTGCCAGCAGTGCAGCAGACTCAGTCGCTGCTGGGAAGCCAATTTTGTGTTCCACTGATAAGGATAGTAATTTCATCTTCATTTCTCTTAATGTATGAGGAGTCATATTGAGTAAGCAGACATAAGACTTTTAGTAACTAGGCTGCATTTATTAATAGATAAGTTTTTCCAGATTTTTCTTGCTGAGGTCCTCATCAGCTGGCGATTAAAGGACCTGCCTAAAATGTTAAGTTTGAAGTGTCTTCTCACCCACCATCTGTTATTTTCACGATATTTGTAGGGTCCTGGTTTTTTCTTTCCCTTAATTCTCACCAATCAACAACTCACCCTCCCCCCCTTCCATAAAATAACCTGTATTCTTACAGCTGAATCCAGCTTTGAATCTGAACTCATGGATTGGATGAAAGGTCACCCTTTTGCCTTGCCCTCCTTTCCAAGTCTAAAGTAAATTTCTTGTGATCGAAAGACCAAGCATTTTGATTACTCATGTTGCATGTGCTTAATAGGATTTTTCTGAGCACCTGCTGAGCCTGCTTGGAAAGTGTGCCTTCCACTCAATCTTGCACAAGTTTATCTGAAACATCAAAGCTGTGAGTGAACTCTCCCAGAGCAAATGTCAACTTCAATAAGTATCATTTTCAGAGTAATATTTATCATGCTTCCCAGGCATAAACTAGTCTCTGCAACTTGCCTTGAAGTTGCAAGCTGAAATTCACAGGAGCCAGTTACAGTAGCAGGGATGCTAATGTGGAACACAGTTCATGCTTTGGGAGGTCTTAGCAGTTAAGAGCCCCTACAAGAAGAGATTACTTCATGTGGGATGTGGTTAAGGATCCTGGAGAGGGTCCATTAACAGTCTGAAAGTCCCGTCTGTCACTAGAGTGCTGAGGAATGTTATCGGGTAAATGATTGGGCCCTTGCCACTTTAGGTTCCGTGAATCTCTTGGGTATATATATTACCAATGTAAGCTTTCTAGAATTTTATACAGAGAGCAGAAGTTCATGATTTCCACTGATAACAAAGGCAAAGAATATGAGTGGTGAACTACAGATGTGAGCTGAAAGTTACATTTTACATATACGTATTTGTAGTATGGAATATATTCCCCCTTAAGTAAGTATTTAGGAGTAATTTGTTTCAAATAGTAGTGGCAGTTTTTGAAGTCTTGAAATGGTAGTTGACAAGAAAAGGATCTATGCTGCATGGAAAGAGGACCAAGTGAGAAAAATGAGTTTGTGTCTTTTAATCAGTTTAACAAGAAGCACCTGGAAGAAGCTGAGAAAAACTTATGGAGCTGTGGGTTGGATTCATTTCTGTCTCATGTGGTACCTATCCTGATGTCTTAGAGAGGGGCAACCTAAAGGGAGTTCTCCTCCCCCTTTACTCTGTTCCTTGGAAGTGGAAAGACTTGATCTTTGTCTCAGTTTCTTGTTTCTGAGAAAATACTAGATTCTGGCTTGATGAATCGTGTGTCCTGATTTTAGATAAGACCAATGGAGGTGGGTGGGAAGAGATGAGTGGGAAGACTATGGAAGATGGCCCACATCTTTTCCTCTTCTGTGGAGCACATGTTGGTGTGGGGAGTAGTATGGACCATGACTTGGCAAGCCTTGTTTACTTAACTGCGTCTTCAGGAGCAGTGGAGAATAGGGCAGATAAGTCAGTGAACTGAATTCAGCTCTGTTGGCAGGCCCCATTCTTTTGGTTCTCACTAATCGTAGAACCCGGGTCTCCTGCACTGCAGGCAGATTCTTTGCTGTCTGAGCCACCAGGGAAGCCCTGATAGTAGAACAGGGGTTCTTAACTTTCAGTTCACAGACTACTGTACATCTGTAGGCTTTGGACCCTGCCCATAATAATGCAATAAGCAGAAAATTTTGAGTACGATTGAGGAATTAATCATAGACTTCTGAATCCATGGACCTCAGGGCATAATTCTAGCATTAATGTGGGTGGGTGGTTGAGGGGTTTATGTCACTCTTCTTTGCCACAAATAGTTTCTGTAAATTGCACTTGGTATTTGCCTTGATGGAGATTCCAGAGATGTCTAGAAACCAGGTATAGCAGGTATGGATATTTAAACAGGAAAAAGCTTTTCTAAAAGAGGTACCCTATTTAAGGAAAGATGCTTCCTAAAGAAGTTGCTGCTTATACAGAGGCTGGTTGTCCAGCTCTTGCAGAAGCATACGTTTTACGTTTGACCCCTTCTAGGGTCAGTTTTCATCACAGAAAAGAGTTGTTCTCTAGCTGCAGATTGTATAACAGGCTGGCATCTCTAAACCTTGTCAGCTGCTTAGCAGGTGAGTCCCCAGTTAACAGAGATCGGATAAGTGTGAGGTCTGAACTCATTAGTGAAGCTGGGGCATCAGCTCAGCAGGTATCAGTTTGAAATACAATGAATAGCCTGGCTATTGCCTTCCATCAGCATAGTTGTGACCAGACTTGGGAGACGGTAGATCAGGCTTGGAGTGAACAGAGATGCAACCGTAGGCTGCCATGGGTGCTCCTTTGGAAAGACCCGAGAAAACGTGTATGAGGAATTCTAAGAACAACAAAGAAGAGGTTGACTCTCCAGGCAACCTTACAGCATGTCTATCGACTTAAAAAGTGAATTGTGTACCCTTGAATGACATACTTAAGTTACTGAAGTATGCCCAAAGACCTTATTGGGAAATGCTTTGAATGGATTGAATTTGACATTAAGTAGAGAGTTTTGCAGAGAAGGCAATGGCAACCCACTCCAGTACTCTTGCCTGGAAAATCCCATGGATGGAGAAGCCTGGTAGGCTGCAGTCCATGGGGTCGCTATGAGTTGGGCACCATTGAGCGACTTCACTTTCACTTTTCACTTTCATGCATTGGAGAAGGAAATGGCAACCCACTCCAATGTTCTTGCCTGGAGAATCCCAGAGACAGGGGGAGCTGGTGGGCTGCCGTCTATGGGGTCGCACAGAGTCAGACATGACTGAAGTGAGTTAGCAGCAGCAGCAGCAGCAGCAAGTTTTGAGGCACCAGATAAACCACATAAATAAAAAGTTAACAATGAAATAAGAAGTAATGTTTAGGTTGAAAGAGACATTGTACTTTTAATGCAAAGAGCATCAGTTCAGTCACTCAGTCGTGTGCAACTCTTTGAGACCCCATGCCTCACAGCACACCAGGCCTCCCTGTCCATCACCAACCCCCAGAGTTCACTCAAACTCATGTCCATTGAGTTGGTGATGCTATCCAGCTGTCTCATCGTCTGTCGTCCCCTTCTCCTCCTGCCCGCAATCCCTCCCAGCATCAGGGTCTTTTCCAATGAGTCAACTCTTCCCGTGAGGTGGCCTAAATATTAGAGTTTCAGCTTCAGCATCAGTCCTTCCAGTGAACACCCAGGACTGATCTCCTTTAGGATGGACTGGTTGGATCTCCTTGTAGTCCAAGGGACTCTCAAGAGTCTTCTCCAATTCCACAGTTCAAAAGCATCAATTCTTTGGCGCTCAGCTTTCTTCACAGTCCAACTCTTAACATGACCACTGGAAAAACCATAGCCTTGACTAGACGGACTTTTGTTGGCAAAGTAATATCTCTGCTTTTGAATATGCTATCTAGGTTGGTCATAACTTTCCTTCCAAGGAGTAAGCGTCTTTTAATTTCAGGGCTGTAGTCACCATCTGCAGTGATTTTGGAGCCCCCAAAAATAAAGTCTGATACTGTTTCCACTGTTTCCCCATCTATTCGCTATGAAGTGAAGGGACCAGATGCCATGATCTTTGTTTTCTGAATGCAGAGCTTTAAGCCAACTTTTTCACTCTCCTCTTTCACTTTCATCAAGAGGCTTTTTAGTTCTTCTTCACTTTCTGCCATAAGGGTGGTGTCATCTGCATATCTGAGGTTATTGATATTTCTCCTGGCAGTCTTGATTCCAGCTTGTGCTTCTTCCAGCCCAGTGTTTCTCATGAGTACTCTGCATATAAGCTAAATAAGCAGGGAGACAATATACAGCCTTGACGTACTCTTTTTCCTATTTGGAACCAGTCTGTTGTTCCATGTCCAGTTCTAACTGTTGCTTCCTGGCCTGCATATAGGTTTCTCAAGAGGCAGGTCAGGTGGTCTGGTATTCCCATCTCTTTCAGAATTTTCCACAGTTTATTGTGATCCACACAGTCAAAGGCTTTGGCATAGTCAATAAAGCAGAAGTAGATGTTTTTCTGGAACTCTCTTGCCTTTTCTATGATCCAGCGGAAGTTGGCAATTTGATCTCTGATTCCTCTGCCTTTTCTGAAAGCAGCTTGAACATCTGGAAGTTCATGGTTCACATACTGCTGAAGCCTGGCTTGGAGAATTTTGAGCACTACTTTACTATTGTGTGAGATGAGTACAATTGTGCGGTAGTTTGAGCATTCTTTGGCATTGCCTTTCTTTGGGATTGGAATGAAAGCTGACCTTTTCCAGTCCTGTGGCCACTGCTGAGTTTTCCAAATTTGCTGGCAAATTGAGTGCAGCACTTTCACAGCATCATCTTTTAGGATTTGAAATAGCTCCACTGGAATTCCATCACCTCCACTAGCTTTGTTTGTAGTGATGCTTTCTAAGGCCCACTTGACTTCACATTCCATAGATAGGGATAAATGGGCACTTTATACTCAGACCAGGACTCATGCAGGCCTTGTCTTCACGCATCACGTAGAGAAGGATCCTCATATGAACTTGGTGCAGCTGATGAGAATGAACCGAGATAAATGGGCTGTTGAAGTCCCGGTGACTGGAGCTGTATTAGGTATTTGTGTTGGATATTGGAACCCTTCCTCCTCGGTAACTCCAGGGGTAGGTGTTACTTTCTTAGTTTCCAGATGAGGAAAGGGAGGCCCATTGAGGGGTTATATAGCTAGTTGGTTACTAGCGCATCTTCCTTTATTCTGGGCCAATGTTTTGTAAGGTATAAAATCATATATGTCAAATTAGCTTACGTATATTAGCTTTAAGCACATAAATTATGTTACATATGTAACATAGTAGATGTATTATAGGATAATATATAGTAATATGGTATGTAATATAAGATATACATAATACATTACAACATCCTATGTTAATACAGTACATTATATTATGTGTGGACTTCCCTGGTGGCTCAGAGGTTAAAGCGTCTGCCTCCAATGTGGGAGACCCGGGTTCGATCCCTGGGTTGGGAAGATCCCCCTGGAGAAGGAAATGGCAACCCACTCCAGTATTCTTGCTTGGAGAATCTCATGGACTGAGGAGCCTGGTGGGCTGCAGTCCATGGGGTCACAAAGAGTCGGACATGACTGAGTGACTTAACTTATAACTTATAACGTATATATTATGTATTAGTACATCTCCTTATATATTAAGTAAATTTAAAATTATATATCAATAAAAATAGCTTTAGGATTCCAAAACTTAATAAGCCTCATTTTATTTCCTCATGTGATATATGTTGTGTGAGATAAGGAGTGTATTACTTAGCGGAGAAATGGCAACCCACTCCAGTATTCTTGCTTGGAGAATCTCATGGACTGAGGAGCCTGGTGGGCTGCAGTCCATGGGGTCACAAAGAGTCGGACATGACTGAGTGACTTAACTTATAACTTATAACGTATATATTATGTATTAGTACATCTCCTTATATATTAAGTAAATTTAAAATTATATATCAATAAAAATAGCTTTAGGATTCCAAAACTTAATAAGCCTCATTTTATTTCCTCATGTGATATATGTTGTGTGAGATAAGGAGTGTATTACTTAGCGGCAGAGAAAGCACGGAATGAGAGAATAGGGTTACTGCTTGCCAGTCCTGATGTTACTAGTAGCTGGATATCACTTAGAATCTCTTTCTCACCTGTGAATTGAGAGGATTGGGGTCAGTCTGAAGGAGTTCTTCCTGTGTTGTAGCTCAGCTTTGCAGATGAGTTGAGGCAGCAGTCTCCGAGGCTGTCAGTTGATAGAGAAGCTGAGTCCATTGGCGCTCTCCTTCCTAACTTCCTCTTCTCTTCTGAGAAAGGAGTCATGGTTTCTCCTTCAAAGATCACAGCTTTTGAGCTGTTGACTTTCCTTTGCTCTCTCACCTCCATTCTGCTTTGGGTGTTGAGATACATGTAACTGTTCAGCTACAAACCGTTTCGTGTTCATTGATGTTTCCCAAGGTCAATTAGTGCTCGGCCTAGTCAGCCTTGTTGGGTGGCTCACTAACACACAGGAGCTCACAGTTCTGTGGAAAGGCAAATGCTTGTTCTGTCACTGGAGCACTGGATGTTTGTGCAAGGTACCCCTGGGGGGACACAGGAAGGGCCTTTTGGGTAGGCAGAGTTGGCATGGAAGGACTTTAGGATGTTTTGAGCTGAAGTTTGAAAGGCAGTTCTCTCCCGAGGTGTGAAGGCATTGTAGGCAAAAATAAAGGCAAAGAGATGGCATGAGTGGACAGTGTGGGTAGAGAGCAGGTTATGAAGTGTTGAGGGAAAAACCATGGAAGTCGTGGTTGGAGAATGAGGCCATAACCAAAAGAAGAGGAAGTCTTGAATGCCACGCAGAAGACTTTGGCCTTTCTTGTCAGCAGAGGTAGCTGTTGAAGGACTTGAAGTGAGAATTACCATAATCATTTGCATTTTAGGAGGGATATTGATGATGCCATGAATTAGGGCAGGGGAAACAGGATGGGGGAAGGGACAGCAAATTCATTAGCTGTTTAGGGGTTGAGGAGGTCATGGCTCAGAGAATGAGGGAGAGAGAAGGGTCGAGAACTCCTGAGTTTTGATTTAGGAAGCTGGGTGGAGGTGGTGTCATGAATGAGATAAGGAAAGCAAGAGGACACAAAGGTCTTTTTTGGCAAATGTGAATTCAGCTTGGGACATGATGGGTTGGCAGTGCTTGTGGTCTGTCCCTGGAGAGGTGTCCATTAGGCAACTCAATGTTTAGGTCTGCCTTTTGGGATACAGCTCTTGGACTGGAGATAATGGGTTTAGAATTCATTAATTAATCAATAGCAGTTATTAATAAACATCAGGGGAGTGAATGAGAGTACCACCAAGAGCACGTGGAGTGAGAAGAAATCAAGGCAAAGAACAGAATGTGGAGCCCTCTAGCGTATAAGGGTGGGCAGGGGAGGACTTCCCAGGTGACTCAGTGGTAAGAGATGTGGGTTCCATCTCTGGATCGGGAAGATTCCCCTGGAGAGGGAAATGGCAACCCACTTCAGTATCCTTGCTTGGGAAATGCCATGGATAGAGGAGCCTGGTGGGTTGCAGTCCATGGGGTCACAAAGAATCAGACTTGACTTAGCAACTAAACTACAACAACACAAGGGAGGGGGAAGCCTGCAGAAGAGAGAAGACTCAGGCAGCGTCCTAGGGCCAGCAGGAAGGGGGTGTTGGAAAAGTGGCGTGGGGGGGTGGGGGATGGGTTTCTGGAAGCCGGGAGTGAGGCTAGAGGGAAGTCAAAGTTAGGTGCTTTGTAAAAATAAAAGATGTTTATTCATATAAATATCTTGCTCAGTTGCGGCTGTTTGCCACCCCATAGACTGTAGCCCACCAGGCTCCTCTGTCCATGGGATTCTCCAAGCAAGAATAGTAGAGTGGGTTACCATGCCCGCCTTCAGGGCATCTCCCCAACCCAGGGATGGAGCCCACTTCTCTTGTGTCTCCTGCATTGGCAGGTGGATTCTTTACTACTGGTGCCACCTGGGAAGCCTGTATAAATATAGAAGGTTATTTATTTGATCAGTGGTGACTTTTGCCTGGTGTTGG
>SJXQ01010374.1:260206-281714 GCA_006408695.1 Aepyceros melampus
GGGTGGGAGGGACACCATTTCATTTGGGACTGGAGGGAAGGAAGGCGCTAAGGCCTGCTGCAAGTGTAAATTAATTTGGAGGATGAGGGAGGAAAGTTGGAGGAGTTCAGATGGCTTACATTTTCTCAGAGATTATAGTTTCATGCACAGTATAGAATGAGGGAAAGTCATTTATAATGAGCAATGAGCAGTGCATTAGAAGAAATGGAGCAGTGCTATGGGGGTGCATCTGGAAACCTTGACACTCCTCTTGGCTTTAGCCTCACAGTGATCAGATGTAGTCTGGTTTCTTCAGGCCATTCATTACACACGTTGCCATGGATGACTGGCTCACTTGGATGCTATTGTACTGTTTTCTTTCTTGTTCTCTTATAATTGATTTTATTTTGATGTTGCTCTTTTCAGCTTTCGGAAAATGTGATTGATCGTATGAAGGAAACCTCTCCAGCTGGCCCGAAGTCTCAGCGGTATTCTGGTACTTATGGTGCCTCAGGTATTTCAGAGTTCGAATTTCTGAGTTCTTAGTAGAACACCTTTAAGCAGTGAAAGTTCCCTCGATATTCAAGTTCTCCTGTGCTCTGTCTTGTTACTTGGATGCTTTTTTTTACAGGAGAATTGTCTTCCTTTGGTATTCATGGGGAACTGGTTCTGGGACCCTCTTGAATACCGTAGTCCATGGATGCTCAAGTCCCTTATATGAGACGGGTAGTATTTGCCTATAATCTATGTACATCCTCCCATGTATTGATCATTTAAATCTTGTTTAGATTATTTATAATACCTAATGCACTGTAAATGCCATAGAAATAATTGCCTGCATGACAAATTCAAGTTTTGGGTTTTTTGGGTTTTCCGGAATTGTTTTTTTTTCTTCTCCCTGAATAATTTCAGTCTGTGGTTGGTGGAATCTGTGGATGTGGAACTTGCAGTTACGGAAGGCCAGCTGTGTTAGCAGTTAGTATTGGGGTTTCTTTTAAAATGCTTTGATGTAAGGTAGAATGAATCTACTTTCAAACAGTCTTGGAAAATTTTTTTTTTTTTTCTTCCAGCTCCTGAATCCTCTGTTAGGCTTTGGAAGGCTATTTCCTAGCTTTTTGTGTAAAATGAATGACGTATAAGGGGTATTAGAGATTTGGGAGTAAATATTTATTTTAAAAAATTAAACTTAGAAAATACTGATTTATTGTTTCCAGATGGTGAAATATCTCTAACAATTTTACTTTGTAATGGATTTCTTCAAGTTTATAAGCAGTTTATTCCTTCAGAGTCTTAATTATTGATGAAAACATGTTAAATGAAATCCATGGAGGATTATTGTTTCATTCTATCTGTAGATCCTGGGGGATAAGAGATTGTTTTCCTTTCCTCTCTCCTACCTCCATCCATTGATTTATCCACCTAAACTTACTGAGCACCTGCTATGCGTCTGGCCCTATTCTTGTTGCCGCCAAATTTGATGGATGGACATGCTGTGTTTTGGTGAAATGACAGCAAGGAAGTAGTTGGGATGATTCATTGTGAACTAAATGAGAATTTTCATTATTTATTAGAAAGGAGTATTGGGTGGTAAATCTAGCTGCAAACTGAAATACCTTGAGAAAGATGAGCTCCTGCACAGATGCCTCACTTGGCAGCATTTGTGGCCCTCTTACTAATCATTAAATTGATAACCACAAGTTGAACTTCTGATGTGTTCAAAGCAGAAAGTCCCGAGATGAATAAGAAATAGTTCTTGTCCTTTTAAAAGTTCTTGTTTGGTAGGAGCATTAAGAAGGGTTCGTAGTTCATGAAGGTTAAATAGTAAGTGGCTACTCACTCTGCCAGAAACCCTTTCTTGACTTCTGGGCCATACTCTTGGTTTTCCTTCTACCTTACTTGGTAGAAGTTGGCTTAAAGCTCCAAAAGTTGGCTTAAAGCTCAACATTCAGAAAACTAAGATCATGGCATCTGGTCTCATCATTTTATGGCAAATAGATGAGGAAACAGTGGAAACAGTGACAGAATTAATTTTGAGGGGCTCCAAAATCACTGCAAATGGTGACTGAGTCACGAAATTAAAAGATGCTTGCTCCTTGGAAGAAGTTATGACCAACCTAGATAGCATATTGAAAAGCAGAGACCTTACTTTGCCAAAAAAGGTCCGTCTAGTCAAAGGTATGATTTTTTCAGTGGTCATGTATGGATGTGAGAGTTGGACTCTAGAAAAAAGCTGTGCACTGGAGAATTGATGCTTTTGAACTCTGGTGTTGGAGAAGACTCTTGAGAGTCCCTTGGACTGCAGGGAGATCCAACCAGTCCATCCTAAAGGAAATCAGTTCTGAATATTCATTGGAAGGACTGATGTTGAAGCTGAAACTCCAATACTTTGATCACCTGATGTGAAGAACTGACTCATTGGAAAAGACCCTGATACTGGGAAAGATTGAAGGGGATGACAGAGGATGAGATGGTTGAATGGCATCATTGACTCAATGGACATGAGTTTGAGTAAACTCCGGGGGTTGGTCAGAGAAGGCAATGGCACCCCACTCCAGTACTCTTGCCTGGAAAATCCCATGGATGGAGGAGCCTGGTGGGCTGCAGTCCATGGGGTCGCTAAGAGTCAGACACGACTGAGTGACTTCACTTTCACTTTTCACTTTCATGCATCGGAGAAGTGTTTTTCTCCACTCCCGTGTTTTTGTCTGGAGAATCCCAGGGACGGGGGACCCTGGTGGGCTGCTGTCTGTGGGGTTGCACAGAGGTGGACACGACTGAAGCATCTTAGCAGCAGCAGCAGCAGCAGCCGCAGCCAGGGGTTGGTAATGGACAGGGAGGCCTGGCATGCTGCAGTCCATGGAGTCTCAAAGAGTCTGACATGACTGAGCGACTGAGCTGAACTACGTACATTCTCAGTCTAGTCTTTGCTGATTTCCACTAACGTCATCAAATTGCATACTTTTTGAATCATTATGTACTTGCCTCTCAAAACTCTGTCTCTAGCCCTGACCTCTCCCTGCAACTGCCGTCTCAGATAACTGCCTTCTTCAGATTGCCCCTTAGATTTCTTCAACTTAACACATCCAAGCAAACCTTTCTGTTCTTCAGAGTTGCTTCTCCTCTTTATCTTTCCTAGTAAAGGGCACTGGGATTCACCCTTGTTTCCTCTTTTTTTTTTTCTTTTTGATTCTTCTATTAGACCATTAGCTGATCTTATCAGCTCTGTCTCCAAAATAGGTTTGGAGGTGGTCTTCGCACATCCATCTTCACTGCTGCATCTCCAGTCGAAATAGCCACCATCTCTTGTCTTTCAGTGAAGCCTCTTAACTGGCTCCCCACTTCCACCGTTGTCCTCTGTGTGTGCTCTGCCATGCACAAGAGGCCTCAGCAGCCTTTAAAAACATAAACCAGCTCATGTCACATCCCAGTGGTGATTCGCCACATACTTACAATATAATTTGAATTGCTTTATTGGCTTCTGGGGTACACCATGACTGATCCCTTTCTGCCTTTCCAAAATCATCTTTTGATACATGGGGATTTTTAAAAATTGGAATTTGATCTAAAATATGCTTTGTTCTTGGTTGATTTCTTTTTCACATACTGTGTTAAGGAGATGGGATGATGCTACGCACTGATGATGAAATAGTGAAAGGGAATATTTAAGTAATGTTTATTATGTGCCAGGTACTCTGTTAAATCCTTTATGTCTATCTTATGTAATCTGTATAACCCTATGAGGAAGGTACTATATTAAGTCATTTTACATGGGAGGAATTTGAGACTTGAAGTGATTAATTATCTTGCCCAAAGTCACACAGCTGGTAAGTAGTGGAGGTAATAGTTGACTTCAAGTCTGTTTGACTCCAGAGCAAATGCTGTAAAGCACTGTTTTATTGTAGTTTGAATGAAGCCTTGCTTCATATGTAAAAAGGATGTGAGAGAAACTAGGGAAAGAGGTGCTTTTTAGTGATGTCCTGCTAGAGTTTAAGAAAGCACTCTCTTTTTCTGATTGTTGGTTTTGTTGGTTTTTCTAGCTTTTCCCTATGTTGGCTCTTGTTCACAGTGAGTTGAAGGAGAAGGAAGTGTTTTCCTTCTTGGCTTGGTTTTTAAACTGGAACTTTGAGAGAACGGGTGAAGGTGGAAAGACTTTCCCTCAGTGCTCATGGTGTGGCCCTGTGGAGCATCACACTGACTTTGGGATGAGTTCTGGCTGTGCTGAGGGATCCATCCCGTCTCATTTCTCTGTTTGATGTGACCGATGAACTCGTTGGTCCATGACCAGCCCGGGCACTGAAAGCTCTTTGAATGCTACCTTGCGTTTTGTTGTTTGGGCTAGAACGACACTGTCTCAGTGGTAGCCATTTGTCACATGTGGCTATTCATATTAAAATTAAAACCAATTAAAATGAAGTGAAATAAAGATTTCATCTCTCCGGTGCTTGGTAACTGCCTGTGGCTAGTGGCGCCATGTTGGGCAGTGCAGGCAGAGGACATTTTCATCTTGCAGAAAGTTCTCTTGCACAGCTTTAGAATGTTTATGCGTCATTAGATGATTTTAGTGACGCAGTGGCTGCGATAGTGGAGCTAGCTGGCTCTTTGTGAATCTAGTTTCCTGCATTTCCTACATCCCAGCTTCCCCAGGACTGCAGGTAAATGGACGCTTTAGGAAATATTTCAGGGAATACTGTCTTCACCCCAGTCTTTATCACAGCTTCCTACCTAACCTGTGCGTTATAAGTGTATTAGAGGAATTGATTTCTTAGACTCAGAGAGGTTGGTGAACACGTGCCTACCCTCATATTGCCATACAAACACTTGCTTTTTCTCTCTGCACCTTTATGTGAAAAAAGCTCAGCAAGGCTAATAGTGCCAACTCTTTGAGAATATTTCTCTTACCCATGCCAACCTAACCCAAGA
This sequence comes from Aepyceros melampus, assembly GCA_006408695.1. Classification (NCBI taxonomy): domain Eukaryota; kingdom Metazoa; phylum Chordata; class Mammalia; order Artiodactyla; family Bovidae; genus Aepyceros; species Aepyceros melampus. The sequence goes on from SJXQ01010374.1 coordinate 265,106, forward strand.
AAAGAACAGATTTGACATACTGTTTTAAAAAGATATTGCCTTTAGGTTCAGAATGCAAATAGACTATGATTGTGCAAATTAGCAAAGATTTATTCTTTTTAAAATTTAAAAAATACGTTTATAAAAGTAAGTAGCCTCAAAGTTTATATTCTCTTTCTCATTTGAGGTTTTAGTTCGTACTCAGTAATAGATTTCTTAAGATTTATAATTTGATGTGTTATGAAATAATTTTTCAAGTCTACAAAAATAATATTGATAAAAATGTCACCAGCTTTTTCTGCATTTTTCAGTGTCAAGTAAATTATATATTAAATGTGAGTTGAATTTTTAATGTTTGTTAAAATGCTTTCTTCCTTGCAGGACTATTAATTTATGCCAGCCCTCTAGGCTATTCATATGTGTGAATATAGGACAGAGTTGATGGTCTGAAAATGCTAGGATTTCTGTGTATAGGAACTAAATTTTGTTGTATATATAGTTTTGAGAATATAATTTATGCTGTTAAGAAAGTGATTTCCTCTAAAGACTTGACTGAAACTATTTTTTGCCCAGCCTTGAACCAGATCAATGACTTGTTGCAGTAAGTATTTGCATGTAAAGCTGTTCAGGCAAAATAATATACTGTGTGACACACAACAGATTGTAATGACACTTTAATAAATGAACGTGCTCTAAAGAACTTAACTGTGTCCTTGCTGCCTCAGATTCTCAGCTGCGTTAGGTGCTATCTCAACTACATTGGCTTTTTTTCATACCAGGGAAAATTATTTTTTTTAGACTGACGTAAAGGGATTGTTGTTGTTGAGTCGCTAAGTCATGTCTGACTTAAAGGGTTACCTTTTCATGAACATCTTGCATTTTTCAGTGTTGGATATTGATTTTTTTCCCCTTTCCTCCTTGGTCCTTTAGTTTTTCTGGCTTATAGGGAGGTCAGACCTCTTATGTTTGATCTCACCTAATACTGAGGAAACCCTGTCCCCAAGTCAGTATGAAAAAAACAGGCAGGAATGATACTAGGAGACTCTTTTGTTGGTTTCCTAAGCTGCTAGCAACCAGATGAAAAGGATGAATCTGGGCCAAAAGACAAAGGAGCTCACTTGTATTATTATCCTCACTGTGCGAGGTTCTCTGTACCTTTCTTGTCATTGGGAAGAATAAGAAAGATTTGCTGATTTGCTTTAAGTGTATAACTGAGATCACTAAGTATTTGGCAGCCATAACAAATTGCAGGAACCAATTTAAGCAGGAAATAGCACAGCCCAAACGAAACAGCCAATTTACGGAAACAGATTTATCTATACGTTCTATGTATTTTTCTCCCAGCATCTGGCCCTCCTAGTTCTTTTTAAACAGCTCTTTAAGGCTCATTTAGAGCTAGTATTGTAGGGGGAGTTCACGGTAACGAGCTGCGCGTATTCCTTTGACTTGAGCTGCAAGAACTGAAGGGGGTTGCAGTGTCTCGGTCTCCAGCTTTTGAAAGTTTGTTGATGCCAGTGTCTTGACACTGCACTGTTTTTTTTGTTTTTGTTTTTAATGTGTCCAATAACACTTCATAAAAGGAAGAAATGTATACACTATTGATTTAAAGCTATGATTTAAATCAGATTCTTTAGTCAGTATATTCTGCTCTTAAAAAGAAATCCATAAACCATCTACATTTAATGGATGGTTGAACTCCATCAGTCAACAGGTATTAGCAGGGAGGTGATCTTTGACTTTGAGGAACTATTAGTTTTGTCAAATCATGTTTAACATTATAGTGTAATGAATAAGTACTAATGTAGTACCCTTCACCTGCTCAGTTAAGATTTTGGAGTAGGTGAATGAATATCTAAGTGAGATAGAATAGATAAAAGGTCTAGGAAGTGCTTTAGGACTAAAGAGGAAGAAGATCAAGAGTGTGGGCAGCAGACCATCCAGGGAAGTGGACTTGAGCCAAACCCTGAGGATAAGAAGGGTCGGGGTACTGGCGCTGAAGGTGTTCCTGGCAGAATCAGTGCAGATCAAGAGTTCAGGCCAGATGAAAGGTTCCACTGGGGGTACTCATGGGTGGGAAGGTTGGGGGGAACTTAAGTTTAGTCTTATCCTATAGGGTTTAGTGGGTACCGAGCTGCTTCATTTAATTTTAAGATGCAAGTTCAGAAAATTGCATTAGTTGCTACTTTTCAAGTATACTCAGTCATTAATAACATTTTTATGCCTAAAAATGCAGTGCTGATTTTCTCCTTGATATTTTTATATTCAACAAAGAAATCAAATGGTAAGAACATGTTTTCCACCGTAGCACTAAATAAACCCAGTTTCATTTTCTTGAAAAAATAAGCAGCCTCATAAGCATTTTTATTTGTCCTTAGCTGACCTTATAGCAAACAAACAAAAAAAAAAAAAGGAAAGAATATTCAGCTACTTGAGGCTGTGGAAGGTAAAACAGAAACTTTGTGAGCTGGGAACGTGAAATGGTACAAGTGGAAAATGTAGAACGGGTTGGAAATTGAAGACAGGGAAGACAGCAGCTGTGAGGTGGGAGTGATGAAGGCAGAGGAGGGTTTGGGTGCAGTTGGTGCCTGAGGCCACGTGGCTGTCTAGTGGCAGACTCACACTTCTGTCCTTTCTCCCCTGGTCCAGGGCGCTTTCCTCCTGTGCCGCTGGATCCATCACTGTTTGCGCTGCATGTATTTTAAGAAACCAGCACAAACATAAGCACTCTGCTTTGAAATTGAGATGTGAGCATCGTTATTGTTCAGTTGCTCAGTCATGCCCAACTCTGACCCTCATGGACTGCAGCACGCCAGGCTTCCCTGTCCTTCACCATCTCCTGGAGTTTGCCCAAATTCATGTCCATTGAGTTAGTGATGCCATCCAACCTTCTTGTCCTCTGTTGTCCCCTTCTCTTCCTGCTCTCAGTCTTTCCCAACATCAGGGTCTTTTCCAATGAGTTGGCTTTTCACATCAGGTGGACCAAGTATTGAAGCTTCAGCATCAGTCCTTCCAGTGAATATTCAAAGTTGATTTCCTTTAGGGTTGACTGGTTTGATCTCTTTGCAGTCCAAAGGGCTCTCAAGAGTCTTCTCCAAGATGCGAGCATAGAAAACTTTAAAAAAGGTATAACAGATCATTGACAGTATAGTGTATATTCCATGGTATTTTGGGGTGATTGAAAGGGAAGTTGCATAGGAAAGCAAAAGCTGTAGCAGAAGACAGAAATTTTAGAGAGAAGCTTAGTAGGTCTTGAAATATCAGTGAGTCACACCTTCCAGTGGGTTTTCTGTGACTTGGACTTCTGCCCTTTGATTTCTTAGTTAACAGATTAACCACTGACTGCTTTTTATGAGATCCTCAGAGGCCCCTGCCATACTTCTACTGTAGCATAATTTACTTTGCACTAGTCCTTCCAAGTGGCTTGAAATCGAGTGGGCCAGAAATTCCCTATCTGTTCCTGTATGCCTAGAAATAAGCAGCTCTTTTGTTAACGTGTGTTGCATTCTGTAGATTAGAGATGTAGTTATGACGTGCAGTCACAGAACTCAGGAGCTGGAAGGATGTAATTTCAGTGACCTGCGGAAAAAAACTGTTTTGAAGAAACTTTTTTTTTCCTGCAGTGGGTTTTGGATGCTAAAAGGATAGTGTATTGCACTTTCTGATAGAAAAAGTGTTGTTATTGAGTATAACAGTCAAGTGAATCATTAATATCACTCATAATAGTAAATAATAATCATAAACCACAAAGAGAAAACTGTAAACTGTTTTATAATCATACCTCAGGGTTTATGAAAGAAAATATCAGACCTTGGTTGTATAAGCAGCTTGAAGGAATTTTAAAGTATAGGGCATATAATATGTAAAATCACTATTTTTAATTTAAATTTAATATACCAGGGGTAAAATAAACACTAGGTTAATAGTATTTTTGCCTTTCTTGGAATTTGATAGACTTTGAGGGTGTCATTTAGATGGCTCAGATTTCTTCAGACAAATTGCCCGAGAGAATTTGAAATTCATGCTGCAAGTAGAGGTGTTCAGAATTAATTCACAACCCTTCGGTGTGTCAACCGAATTAGTAGACTGTTGTTGTTAATGACAATGTTTTTCCTCTAAGAAAACATTTTAGAAAAGTAAAGTCTGACCCGCCATTTCATTTCTTCCTTTTCCCCTTTCCTGTCTCACTGGTTTGTTCAGAATTGCCTGGCCAGTGCTCTGTATTAGGCCAGGTCCATGCTAGCAGGGAACAGTAAGTGCTTTGCAAGCGCTCTTTTTAGACCTGATCTGCCCCTAGAGTGGCTTGACACTTTGGGTTGACAGTGTCACTGTACTTGAGTGTTTCTTGAAAAGTGTTGGGAACCCACGTGAATCACTATGGTAAGACTCTTCAGACTTTTTCACAGAATTGCTATGGGATGCTTAAAACAATATTCTGGTTGTGCATGTCCTGGTTCCCTTGACTGAATGGTTAATCGAAATACGGATTTTAATTAGCTAGCGTCAAATGATTGGAGTTTGAAATTACAGGGTGGGAACAATAACTGTCTCCTTGCTTAAAGGCCAGATGTGGTTAGAACATCTTGCACATTGTATCACTGGTAGCTGGATAGCTGCTGAAAGCCCCTGTACATTGACATTGTTGCGGGACTTAACTTATTTACCTTTAAGTTTTCGCTGCTTCATCCCCACTGTTGCTCTTGCCCTGCAGGGGACACCACAGGCCTTGCTCTGCATGTGATGAGTAGCAGTAGAACCTTGCTCTGAATTTTCTTTTCCCGCTCTCAGGTCTTAGAGTTTCTCCCATGCCCGGTATCATTGCCTTAGTCTGGCCACCAGTCCCTCTTCTCTTCCTGTGTTCTAAGCATCTCTTGCTTGAGGGTCCCGGCCTTCAGTCTCACATTCTCCAGTCTGTTCCCACTGCAGCCCTAAGAATCTTTACAAAGTATGGGACCAGTCATGTCATTCCTCTGTTTAAAACTGTAGAAACTCCGCCTTCCTCCTAGGTGAAGTCTAGGTCTCTTTTACGTAGCCAGCAAGGTTCTGCACAATCCTCCTCCTCTTTGATGTCCCACATCATCCCCCAGACCTGCCTGTGTCTCTGTCCAGCCATAGGGCCGTTGTGGAGTCCTTGAACTTGTCCTTTTTGGTCTTTCTCTGTGTTGTCTTTTGTCTCACTGCTGTTCCTCCAGCTGTCTACCCTAGCCCACCCTGTCTCCTCCCTGTCTTTTATCTGCTGACTCTTCCTCATTGTTCAGGTCCCTGCCTAGAAATCACTTACTTCAGAGTTTTTTTCTGGTTCCAGGTCTGGCTTCCTGTGGGGTCGCCCAGCATCCTGGGGATACGTTCTGTCACAGCCCTTAGCATGTGGTGCTGTGACTGCGATCCATTCACCTCTCTCCCTCGATCCACAGCTCTCATTTATTCATTTGACCCCTTCAGTTCAGTTCAGTTCAGTCGCTCAGTCGTGTCTGACTCTTTGTGACCTGGGTTCAATCCCTGAATTGGAAAGATCCCCTGGAGAAGGAAATGGCAACCCACTCCAGTATTCTTGCCTGGGAAATCCCACTGACAGAGTACCCTGGTGGGCTACAGTCCATGGGATTGCAGAGAGTCCGACCTGACTGAGCAACTAATACTTCTTTGAGGATTGAAAGGAAGGCCCACTGCTTGGATCCCATTAGGCCAGCAGAGGAGGACCAGGGATCTGGCTCCTCTGTATGTCCAAGCACATAAATAGTTAAGCCCTAAGGACAAAAGAAAAACTAAGAATGTCTTAGCTCATACGGGCATTTACCTGGTGCATCCCATTTTCTCCTTATCACCCTGTGCTACAGTGACAATAATTCATATAACTTATCAGATTTGCTTTACATCTTAAATCCTTCAGATGTAATTAGTTCTTCTGTTGACATAATGGTCATCTCATGACTTTAAAAAATAAAATATTGATTGCTGTCTGTCATTTTTGAGGATGAACCAGAGGAATGATATGAAAATCAATTGCTATAATCAGGATAGATTGTTTTAAATAAAAATTATTAAAACAGTATTTGAGATTGACAGTTTTACCCAAAACATTTTTATTGTTCCACTAATGCAACCAGCTCAGTTACGGATTCTGAATATTGTCCTATAATTATTCGAAGAAATTAATTTAACAAAATATAATTATTTTGACAAAACACCTCTAACAGTCCTGAATTAATTTTCTTTCTTATAACTTGCAGTTTTAGCAAGAAGAGATGACTTTGACTCTTGTGTACCACATGCACGCATATAAGGCCAATTAAATCTGTTCTCTGGTATGGCCAAGCAGCTTTTGTTTAATTTTATGGATCAGCATAGATACATGCAGGGCATAGTGGTTTTTAAATAACATGTTGATTTCTGTGGGAATTTTATGAGCTTGCGCTCATAGACTACTTTGGTGACATCTTTATACAACTTTTCTAAAAAGGTTGCTTTCATACTCTTTTTCAGAAACCTTTTAGAGTGATTATTACAAGATTATGGGATGTTGTAACCCTCTTTTCATGATTATTCTTTGACCTTTGACATATTTTATTAGTTTTTTAATAAAAAAATCTTTAAGAAAAACATGAATTGTATAATTAAGAAATAATATTTTATCAGGCTTGATAAACATACAAATGATAAATTACTCCCTCTAGTTCTTTTTTTCTTGTCCTGTTAAACATACCTCTGCTGACTTGACCATTGTTTCATAACTCAGGTTCATCTTTTTGCAGAAATGATATTTACAAAAATGGCAAAGTGAAACTTTAAAAAACAGTAATTTTTAAAGATGCTCTTTTTTTTTTCTTATTGTTGCTTATCGGACTTTGATCTGAAACTTTTAAAGGTCATGCTACATTTTGATTGAGAACTGCCTTCTCTTCGGCCAGGTAACATTCTTTGCTTTGAACAGTGCTGAGGCCTCTGTAGCACTCAGGCCTGCAGCGTCTCTTCTAGTGTGCCTCAGGAGGCATGATTCGTACTGGGCAAGCCAGACCCTGGATGGGGGCTGCAAAGGGTGACTGAAGTCACCACCTTTGCTTAGCTTGGCTGGCAGTGATGCCATGTGACTGTGTGCTTTCAGTAATGGGGCTCCAAAGGAGATGAACCCCAGTTTCTTCAAGTAAGGCTGTAGCTGAATTACCTCTGAATAGAAGTATGTGCGCACACACACACGTACATGCATACAGTGTGTGTTTAGTGTTTGAAGAGCTTTTGGCACTTAATAGTTGTGTCATCTTGTGTTAAGTTATTTCAGATTCCTGCAGGATAAGCTAGAGAGACTAATTTCATATGGTTGTCATGGAGACTAAATGAGATAATGTACCAGTGCTGAAATATATTAGCAGATAATCAATAGATGTCCCCTTCTTTTCTCATACTTTAACAAAGCATCCAGGGCTCTTAATTCACTGCCCACTTTCACGCACTGCTGACCTTTCTGTCTACTTCTGTGCCCTTTTTCCAGCAAACAGTTAGTGCTGGATGTGTGCCTGATACTTTACTCAGTGCTAAGATTTCAGAATCACTCCAAAATCACTGCAGATGGTGACTGCAGCCATGAAATTAAAAGGCGCTTACTCCTTGGAAGAAACGTTATGACCAACCTAGATAGTATATTCAAAAGCAGAGACATTACTTTGCCGACTAAGGTCCGTCTAGTCAAGGCTATGGTTTTTCCTGTGGTCATGTATGGATGTGAGAGTTGGACTGTGAAGAAGGCTGAGCGCCGAAGAATTGATGCTTTTGAACTGTGGTGTTGGAGAAGACTCTTGAGAGTCCCTTGGTCTGCAAGGAGATCCAACCAGTCCATTCTGAAGGAGATCAACCCTGGGATTTCTTTGGAAGGAATGATGCTAAAACTGAAGCTCCAGTACTTTGGGCACCTTATGCGAAGAGTTGACTCATTGGAAAAGACCCTGATGCTGGGAGGGATTGGGGGCAGGAGGAGAAAGGGACGACCGAGGATGAGATGGCTGGATGGCATCACAGACTCAATGGACGTGAGTCTGAGTGAACTCCGGGAGTTGGTGATGGACAGGGAGGCCTGGCGTACTGTGATTCATGGGGTCGCAAAGAGTCGGACACGACTGCGCGACTGAACTGAACTGAAGATTTCAGAGATGAACAGAACAGAGCCATGCAGATGAGTTGTAATAGAGATACACTTGTATCATAAAGAATGGCTTAAGGACTAACTATCTGGGGAGGTCCGGTAGACTTCATGGAAGAGGTGATGATCATTTGAGCTGAATAGTGAAGGGTGAGTAGGAGTTCACCAATCGACATGATGGGATTAATGGTGGGGGATGATGGGATTAATGGTGGGGGATGATGGAAAGGAGGAAGGCCATTTTTTGGGAGAAGAGATGGTGAGTGGAGCAGTTAGGATCTGAAGGGCTTAGTGATTTCTAGGAATTATAACTAGTTATATTTACTTGGAATGCAGGTACGGAGTGGGAGATCAGAGTACAAGGGGTAAATACAGGTGGAATAACAGAGCTAAGGGCTGTGGATTTGCTTCTGTGCAGCGTGCCTCCATCCCTGTGTTGTCATACTTGAGTTAACTCTGTGTGTGTGTGTATGATCAACTCAAAGGTTGCCTTGTCAGGACTTTTCTTGATCTCAGTTTGTTGCCTTCCTCTAAACTCACATGTCAGTCAATATTTTCTACATTAAAAACAAAGTTGCTTATAGCTATGTTAGCATCTTTATTTTGCAATAAGCTTTGTGAGGGCAGAATTCATACTGGAAATCTGCCTGGTCTCCTTGTGACCCATGTAGTGTCTGTCTCACCTGTGGAAGGTATTCAAGAAACACCTGAAGATGGAATGAGCGAGTGGAAGGAGCCATGAGCATCAGCATCCCAGCTTCTTCAAAACACTTTTGACCTCAAGACACTGTGTTCAGTGAAAGAAGCTGGTCTCAAAAGACCCTGTACTGTCTGATTCTGTTTCTATGAAGTGTCCAGTATAAGCAAATCTATGGAGGCAGAAAGTATTGGGTTAATGGTTGCCTAGGGCTGAGGGTGTTGGAGGTGCGGTTGGGGAATACAGATGACTGCTTCTGGTGGCTCAACTCTGCAAGTCTATTAAGGTGCACTGAACTGTACACCCTATATGGGTGAATTTTATGGTTTTCTTTGAATAACACTGTTAAAAGGCACTTAAAATCTTTTCATGTTTGTAAGAAGCATCTTCGAATGCATATTTTCTCTGTTCCTGTGTTTGCAGCATTCACTTAGGGACTTGGATGATATTTATTATTCTATTTAAAAATTTTGACTTGGCTCAGTAGAATGGAGGTGAAGAAGAGCTTTGGGAATTCATATCCCTTTCAGAGACGCTGGGGAGTGTGAGCCAGGGCTTCTGCTGAGTCTGTGCTGGGTGACCTCGTTCTCTGGTCAGAGGAGCACGCAGTCACTCTGTTTAGTATCAGCCGAGTGGCATTGTTGGATATATTTCAAGAGTGCATTTTTATTTTTCAAGTTTTTGAAGAAGTCTGACTTTAGGGAATTACATACCACGTTGTCTTAATAATAAGAAAGACAGCATTCGCTGAAGAAGAAGAGATGGTGCTGTTTTTCTGTCGCCTTTGGAATAAGAGAAGGAGATACAGGTAGTTTTTAAGCCTGTTGATCTTGTTTTTCTTATTAACAGGTACTTCATTTTAGAAAGCTGTTTTATACTAAAGCATTTATGATGCTATACATATTAATATAACGTGTTCCCTTAGAGAAATTGTGTAATGTGGTTTTCTCTTTTCTCCCACCGTGTAGGAGCTAGTAGTCTCTGTGTTGATGAAACAGCAGGGAGCACCTATTTCTGGTGTGCCTATTCATGCAAAATTTAGCCCTCTTGAAAATGAACAAAGATCATAACCAGAAGGTATTCATCATGCAATCTATCCAAAAGAAATCATGAATGAAATCATCATCAAATAACTTAAATAAAACAGTTATTTCCTGACACTATATCACCAAGTATAATTTGGGACATTTACCTTTTTTATGTGTGCATTTTTCTTTTTCATATGATTGCCAACTATCTTTAAAAATGGGCTGCTTCAGATTACTGTTTTGGGGAGGCTGATCTGATCTACTTGACCTTGATTTCACTTGAGTAGTGGCCGTGGGTGGTTCTTCATCATAGATCTGGTTGTTACTCGGGTTTCTTCAGTGCCTCTATAGAGCAATGCACTGCATTTGATGTCTCTTCACTTAGCTTTGCAACTAGCAGAATGTTGCCAGGTGCTTCGGCCTGAGGCTGGATCTTTTTAAATGGGAGGGCTTAGTAGGGCTGAGAGAGCAGAGTCAGGATTTGGTGGGAGATTTTCAGTAGGCCCCCTGCCCCTCCTGTGTGTCACCCAAGAGGTAGCCGAGACATCTACCTATTTAGTAAATGCCCAGGGCTGTGGTTTGGTGGAAGGAGCAAGGATTTGATAGATCTCAAAGACCTGACGTAGCTGAGCATGGGTCTCAGCTCTGCCCCTTACTGTGTATGTCACTTGAGGGCAATGTGTTGAACCTCAGCTTTCCTCAATTCTTGGTAATGCCCAAGAGTGATAGGGCTTTATGTGCTAGAGCCACTGCTCTTTCTCGGGCAATTTCTGATGATTGAACAAAGAAACTCAAAATGCATTTTTCCCTAAGAAAGAATGAGTGCAGCTGAAAACAATGTTTTTATAAATAATTCTTCAGGCTTACCATGGATTCTTGGGTTAACTTGGAAACCCAAATACCATTTCACTTTTAATGATGAATTTACAATGAGCTTTGCCACCACAAAGTTGTTGGCACCTTCCCATAGCTCGCAATCAAGGTTTCTTTATGCCTTGTGAATGGGCTGAAATGGCTCACTTTCGTTTCCAATATTTGGGTTCATATATGGTCTGTATGTGGTTCTCATTGAAACAGGCAGCAAACAAATATTTGTCTGCACATATACATGCAGATTGTGTGTATGCAAATGACGTGTTAGTATAGACATGTTAGCAGTTCAATTAGTAGTCACTGAAGATTCCTTGCAAAACACGTATAACTTACATCAGAGAGAAACTTTGTTCCATCTGCTGCTGTGCCCAAGGCTGGTGTGGCTGGACAGTGCTTTTATAATAGCCTATATAATTTTGGCTTTTGTTTATCTGATTTTTCAGGTTGATAGTGGTGGCTTTTTTTGTGTGTGTTTCTTTATTTCAGAGTGATTACTCTTGCATTTCTCCCCATTTAGCACAGGCACACAGCACTAATTTCATGCTGTGTCAGGCCATTTTTCAGGGAGGGTCAGAGCCTGCAAACGTCTGTTGTTGTCGAGTCAGGTAGAGGCAGTGTGGTACAGGAGGGGAGCTCACGCTTTGGGACCCATCAGCCCTGAATCACCCCAGGCCAGTCACAGCGATTTCTTTGTCTATATGATTGGGTACTGACTGTTGTTCAGTCATGAAGTTGTATCTGACTCTTGGACCCCATGGACTGCAGCTTGCCAGGGTTCACTGTCCTTCACTATCTCCTGGAGTTTGCTCAGACTCAAGTCCCATTGAGTCGATGATGCTATCTAACCATCTCGTCTTCTCCCTCCTCCTCCTGCTTTTGCCTTCAATCTTTCCCTGCATCAGGGTCTTTTCCAGTGAGTTGGCTCTTCGCATGAGGTTGGCCAAAGTGTTGGAGCTTCGGCTTTAGCATCAATCCTTCCATTGAATATTCATGGTTGATTTCCTTTAGGGCTGAGTACTAATTACCGGAGGGGTAACCTGAAGCTTAGAACATTGCTTAATAAATAGAGACTGTTTAAATTCATGTCTTATTGGCTTGCTGGTTGGAAATAACTTGTATCTCAGCCTTATTGGCAACTAGCCATTTTACCTTGTACAAGTTTATTTCTCTGCGCCTTAATGTTCTTATCTGTCAAATGGTGGAATGGATTCTTACCTCCTATATTCCTTGGATAGCTTCTGAGCTTTTTTGATAAGAACCATTTTCATTCATCTTTGTATACAGCACTATTACGTGGGCAAGACATTTTGTGATGAATGATTGAGTTTGATATTTTCCCACTCAAGTCATAGTTATATAGTTATATAATTATATGGTTATATGTAATTACAGTTACGGTCTTATTTGTGTATGCCTATGAACATTTATAAGTGGAAATTATATCATTTTTTGAAGTTTGTCTCCAAACAACCTGAAATATACTTTTATCTCTAGAAATATATAACATATATAAATGTATGTGTGAGTATGTTCTGGGTGTACCAAAATTTAAAATTAGGTAAAAATACCTGAACATGAACAATGTATAAGGATATGCATTCTTAAAGGTCTCTTGCTTTAAAATAGTTTATTTATGTTTCATTATTTGGCTATGATACTCAGAATTACTTGGCCAATAACAAAACGGTGCTGTTGGCAGTGTCTGGGTTTAAAAAAAAAAACACTCTAGAGAATTAGGGGATAATAGTAATTAAAAGGGTACTCTCAAGATGGTAGGCCTAAACTTAGCATCCCAGCTGTGTTTTGGTTTGTAGGGGGTATGATTGTCATGCTGTCTCCCCCAGTGGTTTGCCTTCTGTGTTAGGAGCCAGGAGTGTGCTACAGCGCAGGTAGAGATACTGCCTTCTAAAACGCGGCCGCAGGAAGTGGCTGCCTAGATGTTGCAGGGCCCAGCTGGCTGGCCTGGAAGAACCTTGTTAGTGTCTGGATCAGTTGAAAGCTGGCAGATGTAATGTCATTGGGCTTTCTGGCTTGGCTGTGGTCATTTTCTGGCACAAGTCGTAACCACTGGCCCGCCAGGGAGTTCTCTTGTGGCTGTTTTCTGAAGGAGCTCTCTAAGCACAGAGGACGGCTCTCTCCTCTGTGCTGGGAATTCTGTGTTCTCTTGAACCGAAGTGCTTTGTGCTCAGTCACTTCAGTCGTGTCCAACTCTTTGTGACCCCATGGTCTTAACCCTGCAGTCTCCTCTGTCCATGGGATTCTCCAGGCAGGAATACTGGAGTGAGTTGCCACGCCCTTCTCCAGAGGATCTTCCGACCCAGGAATTGAACCTCTGTCTTTTGAACCTAAGATGCCACTAATTATAAGACCAACCTAGATAGTATATTCAAAAACAGAGACATTACTTTGCCGACTAAGGTCCGTCTAGTCAAGGCTATGGTTTTTCCTGTGGTCATGTATGGATGTGAGAGTTGGACTGTGAAGAAGGCTGAGTGCAGAAGAATTGATGCTTTTGAACTGTGGTGTTGGAGAAGACTCTTGAGAGTCCCTTGGACTGCAAGGAGATCCAACCAGTCCATTGTGAAGGAGATCAACCCTGGGATTTCTTTGGAAGGAATGATGCTAAAACTGAAGCTCCAGTACTTTGGGCACCTTATGCGAAGAGTTGACTCATTGGAAAAGACCCTGATGCTGGGAGGGATTGGGGGCAGGAGGAGAAGGGGACGACTGAGGATGTCTGGGGGGACCGAGATGGCTGGATGGTATCACGGACTCAATGGACGTGAGTCTGATGAACTCCGGGAGTTGGTGATGGACAGGGAGGCCTGGCGTACTGCGATTCATGGGGTTGCAAAGAGTCGGACACGACTGCGCGACTGAACTGAACTGATAAGATATACCATTGTTTTATATTTCACTGAGAAATAACCTTGACAATTAAGCTGTGATAAAATGCTTTCTTATTCTTTGGGAACATTCATTTAGTATTTATTAGAAGAACGTAGATTAGAAAGGAAAATTGAAGTAAAATGACTTGGTTATGATATTCTTCAATTTTATTCACAGAGTCCTAGTTTTTGAATTACTTTCCAACTCCAAGTGGTCATGTTGGTGTATTTCCACAAACTGTCCTCCTCTATGCCTTTAAAAGTGCTAGTGATGGGGCATTTCTCACAAAAGGGTTTTACTGTCTGCTCTGGGGTTTTCTCCCAAGCTGCTGACATTCTTTCTCCATGTTTTGATGCTATTGCTTTCTTGATCATACATAGACAGTGTCATGAACTATGTGATGACTGCTGCTTGGCCCCCAGCAACAGTAAGATGCCATCGATATCTGAGCTGTTGGAATGTGAATGATTGTGCTTCTTAGAGTCAGTGGACTACACTGGTGGACCACTGCAGCATCAGCAGTAGTGGCGGGGAAGGGACTTGCACTGAGGAGTCAGTATTAGTAGTGGGGGGTGGAGGATGGGGCGTTTTCTTTATTCTAAATGATTAGCAGGTGAAGATACTTATTCTCCAATCATTTTTATGTGCAGTTCCCTTTTCTCTCTCATGGAGAATCCTAATGGAGTTTAATCTTTACCTGAAAAGATAGACCTGTTTCTTCTGCCTGTCCTATTGAAGTGTTTTTCAAAAATCAAACTTGCTTTGAATGAATCAAACATTCATAGCTATGTCTTAATTATAAAGGATACAAAGACAAGAGAGGCCTGTTGCTCTTGAGGTGTTGATGATTAAATGGGAATAAACTCAGCTGACAGGAATACAGCAGAGTCTTGTGGATCTCATTTCGAGTGACAGTGCATTTCCTTGCTTCATATACTGAAGTAAGTATAAGTAGGCCTCTAGTGTTTTTTTCTTTTTCCTTTAAAAACATGGAAGATTACTGTAATAGAGCATGTAAATAGAATGGAAAAAATTAAAGTAGGATAAAATCGCCGGGCACTTCCCTCCCTGGATTTATTAAGTTTAAGTTTGCCTTACATAAATTAAAGAAATACTATCACTGAATGTATATGATCCTGGATTGGATCTGAGTCATGTGTTTTGTTTTTAGTTTTCTTTAAAAGATGTATGGGCAATTGGAGAATCATATAAGACCTATAGATTGTAGTATTGTATGTATATGACTATTATTTCTTAATTTTGATCATTGTACAGTAGTTATAGAACAGATTGTTCTGGTGTTTTAGAAAGCTCCCTGAAATATTTAGGGATAAGAGTTATCATGTCTGCAATTTACTGTTACCTTTTTCAGAAGAAACTATTATGTGTGTGTGTCTGTGGAGAGAGAGAGAGAGAGACAGTGATCAGATATCTCTGATGATAGGTCAGTTGTGAAATATGGGTGGAGGGCACATGTGGGATTTTTGTAGTGTCCTTGTAACTCTTTTGTAAGTTTGAAATGATTACAAAAAATAACAAGATTGAGAAGCTATTGCTAAAATATTGGATGTCCAGTAGTTTATATCAGCGTATTTATTTTATGTGGCTTTAGGGCAGGTATAGGCATACTTATAAAAAATTCCACTCTTGGCAGAAACTTGAAAAATGTCTTGACTCTGGTTCCATTTTCAGACATCCTGAGTTGCTCTGTCACTCTGTGTGTGTGGGAAATAAATATATACTATATATTTATATAAACATAAATATTATATAAATACATATAATTTATAAATAATTTATATAAATATATGTGTGTTATATAAAATATATACACACATGCACACATACATGTGCACACACATGTACATATATATATATTTTTTTTTTCTTTGAGGCCAGTTTGGGAACATTTACGCATAGGTTTCTGTATTGTTGCTGTTGTCTAACACTTTGTCATTGCAGTGTCCGAGAGGTTTTAAATTATTTTAGGGGGGACAGTTTCCTACACTTCTTTTTTAATAGTAAATTCCTGATGATATATGAATATAATTTTGATGATTTAATTCAAGAAGGAGATTTCCTCTTTTTAACTTTCCAAACTAACCCCTTGAGATTCTAGCTGCCCTCTTGCCTCTCTCCCCTTGCCTTATTTGTCACAAACCTTCACACCTAAAAAAAATTGGGTCAGATTTGTCTTTAAGTACAATCCTGCCTCTTCAAGAAGTCTTCTCTGATAATTCCCACTGAACTCTAATCACTCTTTAACCAGCATTTACTCCACTCAGTTATTTTATTGTTTTATGTTGTCCTAATGATGGATTGACCAGTGGTATCTTAAGTCGTGTCTGATTCTTGCGACCCCATAGACTGTAGCCTGCCAGGCTCCTCTGTCCGTAGGATTCTCCAGGCAGGAATGCTGTAGTGGATTGCCATTTCCTTCTCCAGGGGATCTTCCCGACCCAGGGGTTGAATCCAGGTCTCCTGCACTGCAGGCAGATTCTTTACCCACTGAGCTATGCTATGAGACTATTGCATTTAAAGGTGTGTGTTTGTTTGTTCAGTCGCTCAGTCGTGTCCGACTCTTTGCGACCCCATGAATCGCAGTATGCCAGGCCTCCCTGTCCATCACCAACTCCCGGAGTTCACTCAGACTCATGTCCATTGAGTCCGTGATGCCATCCAGCCATCTCATCCTCGGTCGTCCCCTTCTCCTCCTGCCCCCAATCCCTCCCAGCATCAGGGTCTTTTCCAATGAGTCAACTCTTCGCATGAGGTGGCCAAAGTACTGGAGCTTCAGTTTTAGCATCATTCCTTCCAAAGAAATCCCAGGGTTGATCTCCTTCACAATGGACTGGTTGGATCTCCTTGCAGTCCAAGGGACTCTCAAGAGTCTTCTCCAACACCACAGTTCAAAAGCATCAATTCTTTGGCGCTCAGCTTTCTTCACATTCCAACTCTCACATCCATACATGACCACAGGAAAAACCAATAGCCTTGACTAGACAGACCTTAGTC
>SJXQ01010374.1:282410-351105 GCA_006408695.1 Aepyceros melampus
CAAGAGGCTTTTTAGCTCCTCTTCACTTTCTGCCATAAGGGTGGTGTCATCTGCATATCTGAGGTTATTGATATTTCTCCCAGCAATCTTGATTCCAGCTTGTGTTTCTTCCAGTCCAGCGTTTCTCATGATGTACTCTGCATAGAAGTTAAATAAGCAGGGTGACAATATACAGCCTTGACGTACTCCTTTTCCTATTTGGAACCAGTCTGTTGTTCCATGTCCAGTTCTAACTTGCTTCCTGACTTGCATACACATTTCTCAAGAGGCAGGTCAGGTAGTCTGGTATTCCCATCTCTTTCAGAATTTTCCACAGTTTATTGTGATCCACACAGTCAAAGGCTTTGGCATAGTCAATAAAGCAGAAATAGATGTTTTTCTGGAACTCTCTTGCTTTTTCCATGATCCAGCGGATGTTGGCCATTTGATCTCTGGTTCCTCTGCCTTTTCTAAAACCAGCTTGAACATCAGGGAGTTCACAGTTCACGTATTGCTGAAGCCTGGCTTGGAGAATTTTGAGCATTACTTTACTAGCATGTGAGATGAGTGCATTGTGCGGTAGTTTGAGCATTCTTTGGCATTGCCTTTCTTTGGAATTGGAATGAAAACTGACCTTTTTCAGTCCTGTGGCCACTGCTGAGTTTTCCAAATTTGCTGGCATATTGAGTGCAGCACTTTCACAGCATCATCTTTCAGGATTTGAAACAGCTCAACTGGAATTCCATCACCTCCACTAGTGTGTACAGATAGCATATTGAAAAGCGGAGACATTACTTTGCCAACAAAGGTCCATCCAGTCAAGGCTATGGTTTTTCCAGTGGTCATGTATGGATGTGAGAGTTGGAATGTGAAGAAAGCTGAGCGCCAAAGAATTGATGCTTTTGAACTGTGGTGTTGGAGAAGACTCTTGAGAATCCCTTGGACTGCAAGGAGATCCAACCAGTCCATTCTGAAGGCGATCAATCCTGGGATTTCTTTGGAAGGAATGATGCTAAAGCTAAAGCTCCAGTACTTTGACTACCTCATGCAAAGAGTTGACTCATTGGAAAACACCCTGATGCTGGGAGGGATTGGGGGTAGGAGGAGAAGGGGACGACAGAGGATGAGATGGCTGGATGGCATCACTGACTCGATGTGCATGAGTTTTAGTGAAGTCCGAGAGTTGGTGATGGACAGGGAGGCCTGGCATACTGCGATTCATGGGGTCGCCAAGAGTCGGACACGACTGAGCGACTGAACTGAACTGTACAGGCTGTTTTCACTGCCCAGTGTCGGAATACTGGCAGGTACTAACTAGTTTCTGTTTTCCCTCTGAATTTATCCCCACAGCTCATGGCTGCTGTCCTGATAAGGTGGTTATTCACTAACTGATTCTGTCCAAGTGGCTACCTCTTACTAGATCCAAAGTAAAGCTTTGATGTTTGACTTTTGGGATTATCTATATCTCTCTTCTCTTCCTTTTAACTTCCAGTCTCTAAGGGTTAAACATTTTCTTGTTTGCCTGCATTAGTTGAGATAGTATTTTCATAATTTAGCCATTTCATTTGCTATTTTAAATTCAGACATCACAAATAAACTGATTAAAAAAAAAAACAACCCTGTGATTAAACCTTTGATTGTTAAAATGTGTAAAGCATATTTGAACAAAAAGGCATTTCAGCATAATTTATAAGTGTGCTATACTCTGTAGTAAAGATAAAATGATGAGAATAATTTTTGCTTGAGGGTAAACCATATTTGCATCTTAAATATAACTGATAACATTTCTCTTATTAATTCAATTCAGGTAAAGTAACTTTTTTAAAGTAACTTAAGTGACAAAATTTAGATGATTATGTGAAATAATGAGCTGGGCTGTCTGTTTGGTTCATGTCTTAATTGTTACTTGCCTTTTCTGATTTGTCTTTCAAATATTACCTGAGGACAAGGTGTTTTAATAGGGTTTGAATTAAAAACTGTCACATGTCCCCTTGACCTTTGTTTTTTCTCTGAAATTTTAAAAATCCTTTACAGAAATTGTGTCGGCCTAGATATGCTAACTCTGCCATCTTTATCATCGTCTGGCATCGTGTAAAATTTGATTTATGGTTTTTCACACATTCCCACGTCCCAGCTACCCTCAAAAGTAAGCACAAGTGAGAAAACAGCCCCTGAGAGGTTAATGATGTACGTTAGGCCACAGGCACCGTCCCTGGGATTTAGGCTTCTCTCTTTGCTGCAGATCTGTGCACTCTACTGCATTAGAAGCCCTTAACCTTTTTTGTGCCACGTTTGACATTTTGGTGAAGCCTGTGGGTTCATCCTCAGTAATTTTTTAATACATAAAATATATACCATTACAAAGGAAATCAATTATAATAACATTTTCAAAATACTTAAAAATCTAAATTTGTAACATGGTAATATGCTTACTTATTTGCACATTAAATAAAAAGATCTGACGTTGGGTATATTGTATTTTGAGGTTCTGAAATGATTGTAATCTTATGAAAATATATGCTATCTTTTGATGACAAAGTCACAGGTATTGAGGCTAATACTACCTGATTTTAGGCCATCATTCATAATTGGAGGATATGCTTACTTTCATTTGTGTGCTCTGTGCAGTCTTTCTGTCATGTCCAGCTCTTTGCGATACCATGGGCGGTAGCCCATTAGGGTCCTCTGCCCATGGAATTTTCCAGGCAAGAATACTGGAGTGGGTTGCCATTTCCTACTCCAGGGGATCTTCGTGACTCAGGGATTGAACCTGTCTCTGTGTTTCTGTGTTTCCTGCGTTTGGCAGGCAGATTCTTTACCATTAGTAAAAATGAAGATGCTTTTTTTTCCCCTTATCCAAGTTTACAAACTTGTTGCATTCCCAAGGTAAGAACTCTTTAGACCACACTGTCTTTCTTGCCAGTGTACATTTTGTCACCTTCTGGTCTTGGCACTTACTAGGCATTTAATAAAGGTTGAATAAACTATTTGCAGAACCCAAAATATATGCTAATGATATAAGGCCTCCTAAAAAAGGGAAAACTAAGATCATGGCATCCGGTCCCATCACTTCATGGGAAATAGATGGGGAAACAGTGTCAGACTATTTTTTTGGGCTCCAAAATCACTGCAGATGGTGATTATAGCCATGAAATTAAAAGATGCTTACTCCTTGGAAGAAAAGTTATGACCAACCTAGACAGCATATTCAAAAGCAGAGACCTTACTTTGCCAACAAAGGTCCGTCTAGTCAAGGCTATGGTTTTTCCAGTGGCCATGTATGGATGTGAGAGTTGGACTGTGAAGAAAGCTGAGCACCGAAGAATTGATGCTTTTGAACTGTGGTGTTGGAGAAGACTCTTGAGGGTCCCTTGGACTGCAAGGAGATCCAACCAGTCCATCCTAAAGGAGATCAGTCCTGGGTGTTCATTGGAAGGACTGAAGCTGAAGCTGAAACTTCAATACTTTGGCCACCTTATGTGAAGAGTTGACTCATTGGAAAAGACCCTGATGCTGGGAAGGAATGGGGGCAGAAGGAGAAGGGGACGACAGAGTATGAGATGGCTAGATGGCATCACCAACTCGACGGACATGAGTTTGAATGAGCTCCGGGAGTTGGTGATGGACAGGGAGGCCTGGTGTGCTGCGATTCATGGGGTTGCAAAGAGTCAGACATGACTGAGCGACTGAACTGAACTGAAAAAAGGAAAGAATGATTCAGACATATGCTGAGAGCTTCTTGAGGGTAAGAATTAAAGTTTGCTTTAATTTGAGATGGTTAGAACCTATTTATTTAAACATAATTGTTAATATTTTGTTCCTTAGGATTCTAGTCAGTTCTCTGCCTCTCTTTCCCCTAAAGGTGAAAAAAAAAAAAAAAAGGGATTATGGTATTTTCTTCATTAAAAAGCTTTAGCTTCTGTATTTCAGCTCCTTTTGGGCAGTTTGTTTTAATGAGGGTGACTGACTGTCATGGAGAGTTTAGGTTAGTTCTCCATCAGTGATGACTGGTATGCAGGGCAGAGACAGGACCTGAAATAGAATGTTTGAAGTGAAGTGAAGTCGCTCAGTTGTGTCCGACTCTTTGCGACCCGTGGACTGTAGCCCACCAAGCTCCTCCGTCCACAGGATTCTCCAGGCAAGAATACTGGAGTGGGTTGCCATTTCCTTCTCCAGGGGATCTTCCCGACCCAGGGATCGAACCCAGGTCTCCCACATTGCAGGCAGACACTTTAACCTCTGCACCACCAGGGAAGCCCTAATAGAATGTTTAAGAGAGTTGAAATGGCATGGCTCTCCTGCGTGTTAGGTAAGCCTGAAAAGGTTTTTTTTTTTTGCTTTTTACCTGGATGAGTCTGAACTTCTTCATCAGTGGTCAGATGCGACAGCTTAAGTGTACTGTAGTTGCTTCTGCCTTACTAAAATCTAATTCTACTGGTTCTTTTGTTAGTTAAATAGGAGGTAACCACTTAAACACATTTTATTTCCTCCCTTAGGTGAGGAATAGGCAGGCAGTTTTTCTTAACTGTTCAAGGCCCCTCTGTCTGACTCAGTGTGTAGCTCCAGAGACCCTGAGTAACTTGGATGGTGTTGACAGGGAAGGCTTCAGGTACTGGGGAAAATAGCACTTTTACCATCAGTGGAGTTGTAGCCCCCCAGTATACATGAAGTCCGTGGCTGAGCTCTCCCCAGTCCAGCCTTGTGGTCAGCACTGTAAACTCGGGGCAGTCTGACACAGCCCAGCTCCTCGGTCCCATCTCCTCCCAAGCAGGATTCTTTTAGAAGAGTATGTGCTTCACTCAGCTTCCTTGGTTCTGTCTCCCAGCTCGGCCCTGCAAGAACACTTACTGAACTTCTCTTCTGCCATATGCGTTTTTTCCCTCCACTCTTCCCAACCTCTAGTTTGTTATTTTTTTCATCATTACCAACCCTTAGAGTCGAAACTTTTTGTACTTGATGCAGGTAGTTTGCAAAAGCTTTAGTCTGAATTTTTATAAGATTTTTGCTTACAGTAGGGCTGGAGCATGCTTCTCCTGATTATCTGAGAACAAATCATTTCAAATATGGCATGTAAGTTGAATAGTACATTTTTTCTTTTAGTACCTCTTCTTTTGTAATGACATTTTTTGGTAGAACTGTCCTTCCCCCATTAATTTTTATTTTGCTGCAACCCATTAGGAAACTTCCTGAGACCCACAACAAAGGTGTTTATCCAGTTATTAGGAAAGTTTGAAAGAATCCATGTTTACTTAGGTTTTTAATTTGTACCATTTTAAAGCAGTGTTTCCCAAGTGGGGACTTGAATAATAGTGTTTGGAAGAGCACATTGCTGCTAAAAGCTCTAATGGAGGCTATTTTAAATTCTCTTAATAAATCTGGCAATAAAACAATTATTAATTTTTTTTGCATGTCTAATGAATTTTGTGATAGTGGAGATGAAGCAAAAGGGCTTCAGTTCCTGACTAGCTTTATCACACACTTGGTTTACAACATACGTATATTCCTACCTGCCATGGTGATTAGATGTTTATGTTGTTTAAAATTTTTATTCATAGTCATGTAGTATTTAATTTATGGCCTATAGTGGATTATTGGCTAAAGTCTAGAAACATCTAGGACTCTGTTGATGAAAAGCAGGTTAATGAAACATCATAAAAATGATGATGGTTCTTAAAATTAGCTTCAGGATGCTTTCCACTACATTAATAAGCTGTGTTCGTTTGATATAAATCCTCATATAGCACATTGACATGCATCTGTATTTTAGCACTTAATGTTAAAAAGAGAAAAACATGGTGATTATTCAGTTTTGTTTTTAATTTATTGGGAATAAAAACTGTTCCTTCACTGCCCCCGCAATGTATTCACCTTTACAGATAGCACTCTGAACTTCTCTGTCTTGTCTTGTTATTTAGAAGTAAAACACAGAAAGTCTAAAATTAAACCACTTAGTTCATTTAATACAACATGCAAGAGTTCTGAACATTAGACCATGAAAATAGTCTTTGTTTATTTTTGATGTTATATTTAAAAAAGACTGCATGTGCTAAGTCATTTCAGTCATGTCCAACTCTTAGTGACCCTATGGACTGTAGCCTACCAGGCTCCTCTGTTCATAGGATTCTCCAGGCAAGAATACTGGAGTGGGTTGCTATTCCCTCCTCCAGGGGACCTTCCCAACCCAGGGATCGAACCTGCGTCTCTTAAGTCTCCTGCATTAGCAGGCCGGTTCTTTACCACTAGTGCCATCTGAGGAACCCTTAAAAATACTATTGATCCTCAAAGCAAAGATAATATAGTATCATTTTTGAAAATTTTTTTGTATAATGAAAGATTGAAGTAAGTAGAATTTTACTTTGATATATTGTAAATGTTATAAAAATATTACAGTCGACATTGTCATGATCTTAATAACGTTAGTGATTTATGAGCACATGTTGTAAATCTCTTTATCATGTGACATACAAATTACAAGGTCTTTAAAAAAAATTTCTGTGGGTTTCTTAAGATTGTATTGTATTGGCCAAAACGTTCATTTGGATTTTTTTGTAAGATGTTAAAAACAGGAGTGAACTTTCTGGTCAACCCAATACTATTGTGAGAGGATCTGCCCTTCTGAAAATGTTGAGAAATGCAGTTTGTCCATTGGAATGTGCAGTGGGGAGAACGCTTTGGGAAAAGAAAGTAAACCTCTTGCCTGTCAGGAGAATGTAAGGAAACGTGTACACGCTGGCTCAGACTGGGGTCAGCTCTGAACAGTTTCAGTGGTATATTGGCCCTAGTTATAATAGGGCTTGCTCCCTGTATTACTGCATTGCTGATGGTGACAGGAATGCCAAGATCCCTGCTTCTTGCTGGGTTAAGGATGATTTTAGTAAAAGAGGTTTCACTGCTAGAAGATTCCTTCAAGGGTGTTACCTTGTTGTTGAGCCCTTAAAGTTCTGTCCTGAACTGCAGGAATGTTTAGAGTAATTGTGGATACTAAAGGGAAACCCAAGGTTGAGAGAATCTTAGGAAAATACAGAAATACTACTGCAGTGTGAATAAGAGAAGCATTTTTAAGATGATAAGAGTGCAAGTATTGCTCATTAAAAACAAAAAAAAGATGTGTTTCAACCAAGCTTGCTGTTAAGTGAATATGTTTAAGTGGCTTATAGTTCTCATTTATTTTAATACATCTTTTATAAATTTCGACATGCTATATTCCAAAAAAAAGGGCCCCTGGATATAATTTGCATTTCTTAAGAATGTAGCAAATCTGTCATGGCATGCTTAAAATAATTATTTTCTTACAGAATTTTAACACTAATGCTGAGACCGTTACCAGCAGCTTTAATGTATTAATATTTCACCTAACTTATGCCCAAGCAGACTGTCCTAGACCTAAACTAATGTTTACTTTTCAACTGTTGAAATTCTCTTAGGGATTGTTAGCATATCAAAGGGAGTATTGAAGTAGTGTAGTTGTTTGTTCTGGGACTTTGGAATTTCTGAAGTTTAATAGAATGTAGAGTAGTGGAAGTGAGGTTCCTAAATGGAACACACAGGACAGGATGCTCACACTTGAATTTTGTCCTAATATGTGGAAGAGGCGGAGGTGGGATGAATGAACTTGTGACTTAATCCTTTCATTTCAGGTTCAAATTCTGATTTTAGTGAATTTGCAATAAAAGAGAATCTATGAAAAAAAAGGCGAATTAAGTAGGATTTATGTTGTATGTCACCATCCATTGGATCATCGAAAAAGCAAGAGAGTTCCAGAAAAACATCTATTTCTGCTTTATTGACTATGCCAAAGCCTTTGTGTGGATCACAGCAAACTGTGGAAAATTCTTAAAGAGATGGGAATACCTGACCTGCCGCCTGAGAAATCTGTATGCAGGTCAGTAAGTAACAGAACTGGACATGGAACAGTAGACTAGTTGCAAATAGGGAAAGGAGTACATCAAGGCTGTATATTGTCACCCTGCTTGTTTAACTTATATGCAGAGTACCTCACGAGAAAGCTGGGCTGGAAGAAGCACAAGCTGGAATCAAGATTGCCAGGAGAAATATCAACTAACCTTATATAGGCAGATGACAACACCACCCTTATGGCAGAAAGCGAAGATGAACTAAAGAACCTCTTGATGAAAGTGAAAGAGGAGAGTGAAAAAGTTGGTTTAAAGCTCAACATTCAGAAAACTAAGATCATGGCATCTGGTCCCATCACTTCATGGCAAGTAGATGGGGAAACAGTGACAAACTTAATTTTTTGGGCTTCAAAATCACTACAGGTGGTGATTGCAGCCATGAAATTAAAAGATGCTTACTCCTTGAAAGGAAAGTTATGACCAACCTAGATAGCATATTAAAAAGCAGAGGCATTGCTTTGCCAACGAAAGTCTGTCTAGTCAAAGCTATAGTTTTTCCAGTGATTATGTATGGATGTGAGAGTTGGCCTATGAAGGTGAAGGTGAAGGTGAAAGTTGCTCAGTCGTGTCCGACTCTTTGCGACCCCATGGACTGTAATGTACTAGGCTTCTCTGTCCATGGGATTCTCCAGGCAAGAATACTGGAGTGGATTGCCATTTCCTTCTCCAGGGGATCTTCCCGACCCAGGGATCAAACCCGGGTCTCCCGCATTGGAGGCAGATGCTTTAACCTCTGAGCCACCAGGGAAGCCCTGAGTTAGCCTATAAAGAAAGTTAAACGCTGAAGAATTGATGTTTTTGAACTGTGGTGTTGGAGTAGACTCTTGAAGAGTCCCTTGGACTGCAAGGAGATCCAACCAGTCCATCCTAAAGGAGATCAGTCCTGACTATTCATTAGAAGGACTGATGCTGAAGCTGAAACTCCAATACTTTGGCCACCTGATGCGAAGAACCCACTCATTGGAAAAGACCCTGATGCTGGGAAAGATTGAAGGCGCAAGGAGAAGGAAACAACAGAGGATGAGATGGTTAGATGGCATCACTGACTCAATGGAGATGAGTTTGAGTGAACTCTGGGAGTTGGTGATGGACAGGGAGGCCTGGCGTGCTACAGCCATGGGGTCGTGAGTGAGCGACTGAACTGAACTAATGTTGTATCCTACTGTTGTTGTGTAGAATGCTGTATGAGAAGAGAGAAGGAAAAAATTTGAGTGTTGTTTCAAGTAATCAGATTCTCAACAAACTTTGAGATAGCTGCAACATTTTTTCATGAAGGTTTAGCTTGCTGGAAAGGTGGTGGAAAGTTTGTGAATTATTTTTCTGTGGGTTGTATAATTATGTTAGACGGATTGAACAGGCAGTAGATGGAAGGATGGAACCTCAAAGAATTCCTGGGGTAGAAAATGAGTAACCTATCAATTGCAGGCTATTTGAAATCTGAGGATTATTTGTATGACGTTCTGGGTGAAGTAGGTTTATGGGAGCGAAAGAGTAATCTGATGAGGTCATGGTATATGTCAGAAGGTAATATGATGCTCACAACATTTTTTTTACAAGGTTACTTTTATTATACCCGCTTTGTAGGTGGGGAGACTGAGTCACAGGAAAGCTTATGACTAAGGATGCAAAATAACAGATGGCAGAGCAGGGTTTTAGATCTAGGCAGTGTGATTCCAGAGCAGATATTCTCTTCTAAAGAGATTAAATAACTTGCTTAACTGACTTGCCCTGATTTGGACAAAGCACCTCATTGATTTTCCAGTTTTCTCTTACTACACATATTTTGGATGAGGAGACTTGCCTGGGGCAAGTGTAGTCTTCTACTTTCAAGGTTCTTCCACCTCTTTCAAGTATGCTCAATATAGCTAATTTTTTAGCTTCTTAAGTATTCATGTTTTTAAGGCTGTTTTTGATTCTTCTAGGTGTGAGAAAAGTTAAATTAGAACTTTGAGTTTTTTTTTTTCTTTTTAAATTCTGAAAGTATGCTAAGACATTTACAGAAGACTTAGAAAATGCAGAACAAAGTTATAATAGTTCCACTAAATATATTACAATTTTTTTTATGTAGATAAGATATTTTTAGTTGGAGTTTCAATACCAAACTAACTCTCAAAAATTAATAGAACAAATAGAAAATTGAAGGATATAGTAGATCTGAAAAAATCACTGTGAACCTATTCACTATAATTAAGGTTTATATAGTTTTCACGCAACAGCAGGATACAAATTCTATTCAAGTTCCCAAAGAGAGCTTTGAATTTTTGCCATGTTTTAATCAGGATATTTGGGGTAAAAGAGAGGTTCTGCTGTCTAATGGAGATTCCCAGTAACAGTGGCTTAAAAAGTTAGAGCTATCCTTTTCTCTAGTATAACAGTTTGGATGATTTCATGACTCCTTAATTTGGGGACCCAGGCTCCTTCTGTCTTACTGCTCTCCATCCCTAAGTTGTTTCCCTTGTCCATATGGTCCACTGAGGCTCCTAGCTGTCCTCTAGCCCGGGCCATGGGGAATGACTTCGAAGCCATTCACACCACATCCAGTCACATATTATCAACCCGGACGCAGTCATGAGACTACGTGATGCAAGCCAGGCTGGACAGTGTTGTCTTTATTCTGACCAGCCATGTGCCCAACCACGCCTTGCCTGTATGGCAGTCTGTGCTGGGGCAAGCCATTCATCATTTTCTATGGATTCCCAGGTGAGAGTGGAAAAGGGTAGTTGGTGCTGAAAATGTTGGTAACCCCGAGACGGACATTCTTGCCAAAATAAAATTGAGTTATATCGGAATATTTTGGTTCACTTTCTCACATGTTTGAATTCCTGTTTGGATTTTAGTTACTCCTCATATCAGCAGGATGAAAAACTGAAAAAATGTAATATACCCATAATATACCCCAGTTGATACCCAGATTACATAAACAGCATCTGAGGATTTCTTTACTACTGCCAAGGATTGAGTAATTTAGTCTAATTTTCTCTTAGACCCAAATTAATAAGAGGAAAGTCAAGATAAAGCTATAGTATCTGTTACAGAGTCCTGTTGTTTATCATTGCTACCCTGCCTTGAAAGCTTTGTGAAAAGAGATGGTTTTGATATTTGTTATTGAGATACAGTTCCCACAAAGAGGTGTTTAAAACCTTTTCATCTTATCCAGTATTGCAGTGTGTGCATGTACTAAAGCAACTTTAAAAAAATGAAAATTTGGTACATTGAATAATAGCTTTTACTAGAGATGCTTCAGGCCGTGGAACCCCAGTGAGAGGTTGTCAGATACCATTTTAAGGAAACAGGGCTATATTTTGATATGTATTTCCTACTAAGTATAAATCGAATTAGCAAGCAAAGAACATTGAATGCTTTAATTTGCTGGTGGCAACAAAGGATATAATGATAGATACAATATAGTTAAAATTTATCATTGATGTTATATTTTCTTTTGGCCTATGCCTGTGCGGAATAAAATAAATAGATCTCTATGTCTGTTTCACAGCCCAAATGGACAATTTATAGAGTGATTTTCTAGAACATCCTCAAATAGAGTGACATTTTGTAGCAGTGACTGCTTACCTGTGGGAAGTGTAGCTCCGTGAAGCTTCACCCTCATTATGTTGTGGGATATTTGTTGCTGATGTAGCAAATCCTATCAGTGGTTCATTCCTTTTATCTGACTTAACCTCAGCTGATTGCTGAAGTCACTGACGAGGGATTTTTCATCAGCTGTCTTTGGAAACATATATCGTTCATCATACTAGGGGCATTGGTGTTATCAATTGAAAAGTCTGAATGGAAGGCAAAAAATTAAATGCTACATTAAAAACTGAAGTGAAAAGAGAATATTTTGGCTAAGATTTCCTCCACATTCTCCATACATTTAATACAGCCCCCGAGTCTTTTTTTCTGACACTTTTAACCATCATTTTCAATCCAGAAGAATTCTTGGTCAAGCAGCCCTTGTCACGTGGTGTGCTTCCAGACAGTGTAATAAGAAAAACTGTGTTAGAAATAAGACTTCAGTATCATAGTGGTGTGTTGACTGTTTTTTCTTTGAGTAATTTGCCTTTTAAGAATGGGGTGTAGGCAGGATGGCTGTGGGTTAAAAGGAGAAAATGAAAACCAATTTTGTTATCTTGAATCTTGGGGTGTTGTTATTGGACACTTTAATCCCAGTCAACTCTCCTTGGTGTATAGAAAGTGGTTTGAATTTCTGTTAGCTGAGCTGATATAATTTGTACAGTGGATGTTCATTGAATTGATCGAATTGATAGTTTTTGTAAAAACTGGAATTTTTTCCCCTGTTTATTCATGCCTCATTTAAAATGGTTATGAATATAAAAATGTGCTTTTGGTAAAAAATACTATTAAGTATAAAGAGAGAAAGAAAAATGATCCATTCTCCCCAAATTCAAAGATAATCATTATCATTTTGTATATATCATTCCAGGCCATATATGTGTATGTATTTCTTGTGCTTTTTTCAGAGCTGGACATATACAAAACAAAATGAAGAGCAACAGTATTTTCAGTTTTTAGTATCTTGTCCTTTTCAGTTACTTGTGAGACTATTTTCCTGGGATTAATATTATTACTTGTTTCTTAATATTAGCTTAGTATTTGTTATATGGCGGTTCTGTTTTACTATTTGGCCATTTTCCTATTTTTGGATGTGTAATTTGGTTCCTTTTTTTCATTATTTTATGTGTAAAAGATATATTACTCTTCCTGGTTGTTTAAGTCTTTCTCATTGCCATCAGCCTTCATGCTTCTAAGAGGAAGATTTAATAGTCATTTAAACTGGCCGTGAAAATGAATTTTTAGACAATCCTTGATCAGCATCAATTTTACCTTACCCTTTAGTCTCCTCTTCATTCATCATAATCTGTGACTTTAGTAATGTTCAAAGACAATGAAAGAGATTCAAATTAATTCTTGTTACTGTCAGATCAAATTAATTTACAACAAATATGTGAACCTTGGAGATCAGAAGCTAAAATACTTATGTAATTGGACCTGGACATCAAACTAGATCCTAAATCCTCTTGAAAGATGCACCACAAATTCTTCTGTTACATTCTTCTTTGCTGTGGGTTTAAAAATTGTAAATCCTAGCATGTTGACATTCTGAAGGATATATGGCTTAAAATAGCCTCTCACAAAATATAGTATTGGCTCAATGAAATGTTATATAGCATCAGTCAGGATTTTAAAATGAAATGCTGGTGGTTCTTCAGTTGAGGGGCGTTTCATTCTGTTTTCCTAATGAGTTCATTTTGGACTTAAAATACCCCTCAGTTCATTTCATCTTCAAGAGAAACTTCATTGGCAATTTACAGATAAGAATTTAAGTCACAGAGAATAGAGTCAGGAATAGAACACAGGTCTCTTTAAACCTGATTCTTTAATTAAAATTGTTTTGTTTTGAAATCCACATTTATGTCCTTTAAGAGAAATCAAATATAACATACGTTTGTATATCACAATCCTATGGTGTATACACACACACACACACACACACACACACACATAAACACACCTTCAGCCCATGATTATGGTGATAAAATGAAAGTCTTTCATTTTCATGTGTGGCAGGTTGTACTATTATGATTATTTTATGGCCATTTTTCAGATGCGTATCAACTTAAATCTGAACATTTTATACTATCTTTTAAAAGATCTTTTTATATTATATATGAATAATGTCATAAATGCCTTACTGTAAAATTCTTTATAAATTATATAGCTGAGATCAAATACGTTCAAGCCATTCATAAGTGATAAAGCACACGGCAAAGTCTTATTAATTTGGATTCATTTAATTTACAGTTTGTCATGAAATTAGAGAAGATTTATATTTACTTATATGAAACGAGGTCAGGGTAGGCGATGGCATAGATAGTGAGACAGGGTTTGGTAAGAAAATTCCAAGGGGAAATCTCAGATTACTTAGCACATTATTTTATGTAATCACCGTGTACCTTGGACGTTACTATTTACAAAGGATAAGTTGCTATTCTAATTATTAGTTTCATTAAAATAGTTCCTAGAGACCTCTGCCTGATAACAGTTAAAAGAGTTAAAAATAACATGAATGTGTATCTTTTAAAATATTACATGTTTAGACTGTACCCTTGGTGCTTTCCTGCCATTTATTCTATATAATTTTGTATTATATGCTGTGAAGGAAGGTGAAGTCATTCAGTTGTGTCCGACTCTTTGCCACCTGTGCCTGTAGCCCACCAAGCTCCTCTGTCCATGGGATTTTCCAGGCAAGAATACTGGAGTGGGTTGCCACTTTCTTATCCAGGGGATCTTCCTGACCCAGGGATCGAACCCAGGTCTCCCACATTGCAGGCAGACATTTTAACCTCTGCACCACCAGGGAAGCCCATTATATGCTGTAGTAAAAGCTAATTTATTTTTGGTGTTTATAGAGAAATTATTCCTTATTAAACCCTTCAATTCCTTAATTTCAAAATGGAATCTCTGTGAATTATTATAAGTTAATTTAGAGTGAATAACTTTAAATCCTTTTCTCATTTTCTTTGAATATAAAATTATAGCCTTATTGAACGGTTTGTTCAATATTAATTCTGATATTGTCACCTATGAAAGATATAATTTTAATTGGCCGAGAGCTATCTGATGTAGATAGCTTTGATGGGAAGTATGTCAACTTGAAATAAATCTATGCTTGAGAAATTTACTCTTAAAAACATTAATCTGAAAATGTCTGTGAATGCCTAATGCATCTGAATAGTTTGGGTAGGTGGCTATCACCTTGTATCTGTGTGTATAGGCAGTAGTTTGTAGTCCCTTTCCATTTCCATTAGATTCTTAATGAAGTCCTTGTCCTTATTATATGACATATTTTGAGGCACTAAGTTGGGGAGGGGAAGACAATTGGATAATTTAGCACAAAGTGGTTTGGGATACCCTAAGGAATAGCAGGAGCCTGGTGGGTTACAGTTCATGGAGTCACAAAGAGTTGATGGACTAAGCGACCCACACCCACACACCAGCCCCCTCTCCCCCAGTCAAGGTGAGTGGAACTGGGCAGATGTGACTTTGGTGAGTATGGAGAGAGAGGAAGTACTTGAGCACCTCGAGGCAGAGGTCGCATGGGAGGAAGGTGCTTTGCTGTCATTTTCATCTGTGTTTGAGAAGTCCGTATTACTGGAAGTGCGTTATTTGTGATTATCAGTGGTCATACAGACTGTAAAGTAGCTAGGTTTCCCATGTTTAGCTTTATCAGGGTGAACATTTTGGCCCAGTCTATAACAGTGTTTTTCAGTGGTGGGATAGTACTGCGTCCAGGGAGGCATTTTAGAGATCTGTGGGGGAGCCACTGGTGTTTGCTGGGGAGGTGGGGACAGGGATCTAGAGAGCTTGCAGTGCCTCAGGGAGTTCTGCCCCTTGAAGAACTGTCCTGTGTCCTCGATTTCAGGATGTCCCATCAGGAGTTCATGCAGCTGAAAACCTGCCCACCCAGCCCAGAACAGACAGAAGGCGGTGGTTTTGTATAGTTGTAAGATACTCTGAATTTTCTGGGCATGCAACTGTTCTGTCACAGTAACCATAGCTATTGCATATGTGGTGGTTTAACAGAAACTCAAGAGTCAGCCTGTTTTATTGTATCTAGTGTAGACTTGAGGGTTGATTCCCTGGTGGTTCAGTGGTGAAGAACCTGCCTACCAATGCAGGAGACGCAGGTTCGATCCCTGAGTTGGGAAGATCCCCTGGGGAAGAATATGGCTGTCCACCCTTCTCGTATTCTTGCCTGGGAAATCCCATGGAAAGAGGAGCCTGGAAAGCTACAGTTTGTGTCTCACTCTGTAATTAAACAATAGCAACAAGTGCAGGCTTGAGCATTTACATACTAAAATGCCATTATTCATTATAAATTAATTTCTCTTTATTTTTTTTAATGGTTCACTTAGGGTATTATACTGATTAAAAACCTTGTGTCTGTATTATCTATTTATTTTCAGCATAGCAGAGGGAGTGTTACAAAATGCTTTATTTTGTATTTCACCCTATGAGGGTGAAACCCACTGGTCTGAACAAGGACCTTTTATGTCATCCCAGGTGTTCTAAGCCGGTTCCATCCTAAGCCTTAAGCACATGATATAACTGCTTCTGAAAGACAAAGTGTTCAACAGCCTGTCTCGGTGTAACACTAGTATGAAGGAGATTTGTGGATCTTTAGGAATATAATCATAAATGTTTGTACCATTCTGTTGAGTTGAACTTGACTGTAGATAATTTTACTTTAGAAAAAAGGTTAAGTCCATTCTTGTGTTTAAAAGATAGGCTAGGGCCTTTGTTCTTGAAATTCTTGTGCACAGTCTTGTCTCTTAAAGATGGTGAAGTCACTGGTGGTCAGAGCTTCACAGAGCTTCCACAGTGCTTCACAGAGAACTATGTTTGGTTTATTAGACATTGCAACTGCCTATGACTACGTTGAAATAGAGTTTTCTGAACAATTGGTAGATGTTCATTGGATGGAGGAAAAAAATAACAGGGCTATAGAAAAAAGCGAGGCTGACCTAATTTTCATAGTGTGAAATAAAAGAAAAAAATGAAGCTCAGGGTACTGCACTATAGTTTAATGAAAAATATTATACCAATAGGTATTATGCTGCCTCACAGTTTTAATATATTTGAACTACCATAAGTAAAATATGAATCAAGCATGGGTGTAAAATCTCAATTGCTTTATTTAAAACTTCCCAGGAGAGGCCATTGTTCTGCAGTGGTTAGCTCATGGGTTAAATAGGTCCTTTTTGGCATCTCACCCTTAATGGACTATAAATGAAGCCACTGAAGCTCAGAGGTCTTCCTCAGATCTGCTGCTGCTGCTAAGTCGCTTCAGTCATGTTCACTACGTCTCTGTGTGACCTCATAGACTGTAGCCCACCAGACTCCTCCGTCCATGGGATTTTCCAGGCAAGAGTACTGGAGTGGGGTGCCATTGCCTTCTCTGACTCTGATCTGCCTGCTGTTTTTGCTGCCTAGTGGTGGGTCAATATCTAGAAATAGGACTCTAGTTTTTTTTTTTTTTTTTTCTTATAGAAAGGGCTGTCATTGGGTCAGAACTTTTACTTTCATTCAGAAGAAAAGTCTTGAGGAGTTAGTTGACGTTTCCCAGGTCTGTAGGTGGATTAGAAGATAGATTCTGTTTTTAGACTTTTGCTTTCCTTGGGCTTCGAATACGTGCAAAGATAGTTTTAAAGTCTTCCTTGGAAAATAGTGTTGGTCAGAGTTTGAAGTACTAAAATATTTTATTTGAATTAGGAATTTTATTAGCAGTAATGGATTTTTGGCTAAAATACAGTTTTTATCGCTAATAGGAAGAAGGAAGAATGATTTATGACTTGCTATTTTGACTTTCTATTTACCAAAGCAAATTACTTAGGTTAGGACATTCGTCTTGGTTAAAGCCTTTAGCACATGAGAGTAGGCTTGTCCACTGTTGCAGTGTTCTAAGCTGTACGCTCAGAGAAGTGTGCTGTGAGCCTTGCTTGCATCAGCATGGCAATTAGGAAGGAGGACTGGAATATGATAAATCAGTGTGAACTGGTCCATGCTGCTGTACAGCCAGGTCTTTGTGAGTAATGTAGACATTATAGTCTCTAAATTACTTTTGAGCAGCGACCACTAGCATTCATCAGTCTTTTATAATTTAGTTGCAGATTATTGATTATGACTGCCCTTCAAACATGCACAGGTCTCTACCAATTGCGAAAATCATCTTTTATTTATAATTTTTCCACCTCGTTCCTTTTTGTTTCGTTTCTAAACTTGGTGAAGAGAGGCCTGTAATCGCTGCCTTCCATGTCTCCTCCCACTGGTTCCTGATGCCCGGACCACCTGATTTCCATGCACTCCATGGGACAGTGGGTCATTGCAAGCCGTGCTGCAGGTCTTCCCGCTGTGCCCAGGATAGGCATGAATTCACTGAACCTGGATGAGGCCGTGGAGTCCTGCACAGTGTCCCAGGCCGCCACTGCCAGCTGATCAGAGTTGGCACATGAGTCAAAATCTGTTTCACTGTTTCTGCACAGGGTCTTTGGTTCATATCTTGCTTTTCCCATTCCATTTCTTCTTGGTCTCTAATGATGTTCTTTCATGCCCTCCTTCATCTGATGAATTTTTAAGGCCTATTCTTTAGCTTTCTACTGTCTTTATACATTTTCTTTTTTTTTTTTTTTCCAGGAAAATTCACTGATCTCAGATCTGTAACAGTTATTTCCAAATCAGCATTTCCAGCCAAGTCTCAAATCTGAATTTTAGGTTCAAATGTCTAATTGCTGCCATTACATGTGGTGATTCTGCCATTACTTTCAACTGAATGTGTCTGACCTGAAACTCATTATCTTTCTTCACTTAATTGACCATCATGGGTGTTAGTTTTCTGGCATCTGGGTGCACCTTTGACTTTCTTTCTCGTTCATCTCTCAGTCACAGTTGATCAGTTTTTCCCATCAAAGTCCTTGTATGTCAGAATCCATGTTTATGGCCAGTGTCCTAGTTCAGGTCCTCATCAGCATACGCCAGCACAGCTCAGGCTCGAGTGAGCATCTCAGATCTGGTGGGCTTGTTAGCACACAGATTGCTGGGTCCCACCCCGAAGGCTTCTGATGTGTAGTTCTGGGGTGCATCTGAGTTTGCCTCTCTTAACAGGTTCCCGGTGATGCTGCTGGGGCACAGGGGCAGAGAGAATGAAGCTGCATTTTGAAAACCACTCATTGCTTTACATTTTCCCTGTCCAGTTAATCTGCAAATCTCTGTGAGATTAGACTAGATTAGACTTCCTGTAACACCCCATTTCATTGCATTATTTTCATTTTTAAACACCTGTTTATGATACCCTCTTTCTTAACATTTCTTATCCAAGCTCCTGCCTAGTTTCCAAGACTCCTCACAAATGAGCATAAATTACCCTTCATTTTTTTTTTTCCTTACAAACAAGCTATGTTTGGTTTCCTTTCCATTTGTCTAGTCTTATGTCCTTGCTTCAGTCTCTCTTTCCTTCGTGAAACACTCCATGATTACACCCCACCTTTGTAAGTTTCATTATTACTAACCCCCCAAAGCACTCATTCAGACTCTTATCTCCTTAATGTAGGAACCATATGTCTTCATCTCCTACAAAGCCTAGGATAGGATTAAATCAGTGTGGATTTACTACCTGGTGAATTGATTGATTTCTCTAGTTTGTATATTCCTCGAGGCTGCTTGATTTGGGAGAAAACAATTTAGCAAAAATAACTTCATGTAGTTAAGCATTAAACCTTATAGCTAGTACAGTAAGCTTGTAACGAATATCCATCCTCTCTGCTTTATGAATAGTCCACTGCTGGTAGAGGTGGCTCAGGAGTGTCCATAGGAGCAGAATCCTGGTGACGATGGCCGTGGCATTGCAGAGCTGGGGAGAAGCCACTTGTTTTGAATTTCTTTTGGCAGTCCACACTTTTCCTTTAGATAACATGTGATTTTGCAGAGTGCGTTCTTAGTTTTTTCTGAATCATCCCTAAGTTACCTGAAAAGTTGGTGGCTTACTTCCCCTAATGACTGATGTTGACTCCACAGATCAAGCAGTTAAGATGTTTATTGAATAGCTGCTGTGTGGCTAGCAGAGTCTGCACCAATATTGCTGTCTCTCACCCTGTCCTTCCTTCCCTCCTCTGTGTTTTTGGTTTGTCTGTAAAGCATAGAGGATGTTTTTGCTAATTTTCAAGGTGAGTATTTGCTAGACAGTTGTCCCAAATGAGTGGGATGTCAGTTCAGAGGAACAGTTGGCAGTATATGTTGTCAGTGATAGACCCTTTGTTCTTTTGCCTTCCAGTTTTGGGCTTTTTCGGGGAAATGGAGGCTCAAGCATGAATTCGGTCCTGTCAGGCTCTCATTTAATATAGCCGTGTTAAGGGTAAGGCTGTTGGAGAGTTTCTAGCTTGGGTTCTCATTTTACAGAGGAGACAGCGTTGACCTAAAGCAATGACGTGTCTTTGAACAAAGTCACAAAAACGCATTATGGCAAAGCCAGGCTAGATGGGAACCGCTTTTACGTCCAGCTTGGTCCTCTTTGTGTGTCATGGGTCTCTATGGAGAAACCTTTGAATGTGGCCACACTCAGGACTATTGGAAAGAAACAGAAAAAGGTTTGGGTGGTTTTGGTACTTCATTTGGGGTTGGAGATTTAACGCTGCTGAATTTATAGTTTTATCCCCAGTGAACAAAATACATCCATTTGTGAAACAAACAAAAAAATTAAGCTATGCATCAAAAAGCAATATCCAGAGGTAATTATTATTTTTTAATTTAAATTATAGATCTTATTTTCCTAGAGGCTATGTAGATTTTGCAACTATTATTCAGGATATTAAGACATGAAATACTAGGTATATCTGATTCTCAATACTGGTTTATGAATTGTCTTCTTAAAAATGTGGAGACTGTAGAATATGAATGATGAGCCTGTCTGCTGCAATACAGCGTCCGCAGCCCGTATTGATGATTGTTTTCATATAGAATGGAACGTGGAGCTGTTTTCCAGGAGTGCTTGTTGTGAGGCAAACAATAAAATGAACATTATTTGCATATTATGCCATTGAAATTAGAAATTTACGAAAGCATATAAATCCTCATGGAGCAATAATACTGTGAAATCAGCCATTAACTTGATGCAGTTGATGTTTAGGTTGCCAAACTCTTTGTGACACTATACCTTCTGATTCGATATTTATGGTTATGAAAGTGCAGTTAAGGATTTTCCTTCCAACATCGTCATTAGCTTTGATGTATCAGTTACCCTGCCAGGTATCTAGACAAACAGCATTTTTTTGAAGTCAGTCCTGGGTTACATTACACTTAAGGTGATGGTGAATGTTACTGTCAGCTGAATATCATCATACTTAACACTGTGTGTGTGTGTGTGCGTGTGTGTGTGTGTGTGTGTGTGTGTAAATCAGGTTTGTCTGCTAACTAGATGGTGCCCCAAATGGATAATGGCACACTGTTACATGTTTCTTTCTAACCCTGGAGATTTATTATAGCCATCTTTTGACTCTTCTAATCAAACCCTGTACCTTTTATAAGATAAGGAGCATGACAAGATTTATCCTGCAACCCATGCTGTGAGTCGTTTACTGCTGATACACTCTGTGTTGTATTTCATTGATTGCATGGATGCTTCTATTATTATTTTTTAAACAATCAGTGCTCTTTTTGTATTAATGAATTTATTGAAATAATAAGATTAATGGATACTTCTGTGGAGCTGAAAATTTAATTTGGCTCTATTTTATGGTGTTAGCTTTGGCTCAGCTATCTCAATCCTGGCAGAGTCAGTGTTTATCTGAAATCTGCTGCCTGGGTTTGCAATTACATACATTTATTTCCTTCTGAGTGTAGATCGCCATAGTTCTCTTTGGTGTTTTTAAACTAGCATATGAAAATAATAGGCTTTATAAAATTGGATATGATACATATCAGCAAATGGTAAGGCCAGAAATGGAATAAAGGAAAAATCCCAAAGGACCTGACATTTCTCTAAGAGACAAGCCGTAATTTTTATTAAGTAACTTATGAAGATTGTTTCAGAAATACTGTAATTGGGGAGGGAATTACAATGTAAGGATTATGTTAAGAAATGAAGGAAAGGGAAAGTCATAGTGGAGAAAGTTGCAAAAGGAAATTGGTGTGTCCCTTGAGATCCAGGGAATCTGTGTAAGTCAAATCATGGTTGTATTTTCGATCTTGTGTTTTCATGACTTAAGCCATTGTGTCATGGCTTGATGAGCCATTCATAACGGCATTTTGTCTTTTGGAGTCATTTCTGTTCATCATTCAGGGAACTATCTTAAATATATTTATAGTGTTCCCTCTCCTCTACCCCATCCCTCTCTACCCCACATTTAACCAGTTTCTGAAAACAGAGAATTAGGACATTGTCATGCAACATAGAAGACAGGTGAAGTGTAAGAAATTTACGCTACTCTTTCTCTCAGAATTAAGACCATGGTATTCACAGTTCCTGAGAATACTAAGAATCAAGTAGTATAAGGTTGGGAGTTTGTTATTTGATCCCCAAATTAGAAATTCTTAGAGTTTCTTAAGAATTTAATTTAGTAATTTAGAATGTGGCTAAGAGGGACAAGAGTTTGCTAGGTGGTCATTAAAGAAGAATCTTTAGACTAACCAAAACATTTTTTTTGTTTTTGTTTTTTAGAATGCTGTTTACCTAAAGCAAATATAAATTTGAGTTGTTTTTAATTCAGATACTTCTTACTTTCAGTAGTAGTTTCAGATAAAGGGTTTAGGGCAGACTTGCTGTCACCAAGCAGTTGTAATGCTAAACTTTTTCTCACATGTTTTGTGGTCAGTGTCATATCATGTATACTAATTGACAAAATGCCAGTCTTTGTGTTTATTAAGGTACATTTGCCATTGAGAAAAAAATTAAAGTGGTTTCTGAGAACATTTTACCAAGTCCATGAATTACAAGTATGTGAAGAAAGAATCCTTTTGTCTTAATACATTTTAAAGAGAAAGTGAGAAATGTATGTGAAAGCTTTGGAACCCTGCTTACTGAGTCTGAACTAGTTTTGCAGATTTGCTTGGCAAATCTGATGCATATGGTTTGAAATTTATCATTTTTACTTTTTCTCATTTCACAAACTTTGCCAGTCCCCAAAGATCTGCTTGGAAACTCACTGTGCTAATGGGCAAAGTTGGCCTTTCCTGTGCTTCTGTTAAAGTAGTCCATCCTGAAACACTGACCTTTTAGTTTAATAACAGTTTTATTTGAGAAAATGTTTAGATCCTGAAGCTGAAAAGAGTGTTTTCAGAAAGGCCATTTTTAATAGTGGTCTCCAAATGGTATATCTGTTTTCCCTCATGCACTTTGGACCTATCTACCTAGAAGAAATGTATTGTTGCTTTCTGTATTCTATTGATTTAAAAACAAATAACATGAAACTTAGATTTGCTCAAAACCCATTACCACACCAGTTTATTTTCCTGCCTGGGCTTTGAATTGCTATTTTAGATTTTAAACTTTATGCTTGGTCATGTTTTATCTTCTGTTATTTTAAATTCTCCATTGTAGCTAAAGTAATTACTTTTTCAGCTGTGACCTTGGACTTGGGACCCAAAAGGGGTGTGTGTGTGTGTGTGTGTGTGTGTGTTTCTTCCAGGAATAGCTATAGCATTAAAGAGACAGCTGTGCTTTGACTGACCAGAAGTGAAGGGGACTAGCCGGTCCCTTGGGCGTGTCTTCAGTGGCTTCGGGAGCATCCCTGCCTTTTACATCTCTGGTGCTTCCTCCTCTCACCTTTTTCCCTCCACTGTGGCCTACCTAGGTGATTGCACCACTTTCTCATCCCATGGCAAGTGGCTTGGCAGACATGAGAGGCAGGAGGTACAGAAAAGGAAGACAAGCCTTCTGCACTTCCTGTTCTGCAATCTCTCTTGGCATGGCTGGCTTCCCAGCCCCCCACCTGGCCATCATTTGGAAATGGAGTCTTCACCATTCTCTTTGAGGTTTATCACAGCATCATGAAAAACTCAATGCTGAATTTGGCTTTTCCCCTGGTAGGAGGCCCCTATGTGAGAGGCAGTCATGGTTGCTGTTCACCTGCTAAGTCGTGTCTGACTCTCTGTGACCCCATGAACTGCAGCCTGCTAGGCTCCTCTGTCGTCCATTATCTCCCAGACTTTGTTCAAATTCATGTCCATTGAGTTGGTGATGCTGTTTCACCGTCTCATGCTCTGCCACTGCCTTCTTGTTTTGCTCTTCAATCTTTCTCAGTATCAGGGTCTTTCTAATGAGTCAGTTCTTCACATTAGGTAGCCAAAGTATTGGAGCATCAGCATCAGTCCTTCCAATGAATATTCAGGGTTGATTTCCTTTAGGATTGACTGGTTTGATCTCCTTGTAGTTCAAAGGACTTTCAAGAGTCTTCTCCAGCACCACAAGTCAAAACCATCGCTTCCTTGGTGCTCAGCCTTCTTCTGGCCCCACTCTTTACATCCATCCGTGACCACTGTAAACAGCAGAGATCTGACTGTGTGCTGTCCTCATAGTGCACTGTGAGGACATGCTGAATCAGCTCCCTTAGAAGACTGAGCTCACTGCTTCATGCTTAGCCCTGGTATACCAAGGTCTTACCAAAGCCTAGTTCTGCTGAGTGAAATTCAGTTGAGTTGTAATCAAGAATTTGATTGAATTTTGCCTGAGAAAAATTTTGCTGTGATAATTTGATTATCCTGGCAGATTTGTGTGATTTTACACGAGGTCTGACCCAAACTGATATTACTACACTTCAGAGTATAGTTTCATCGGGTAGTACTAACTGGGTTAAATATGTGTCTCAATTTTTGCTACCAATAGAGCTACCAGCTGTGAACAGCTTGAAAAACTGTCATGTTGTTTTGCTTGGTGTAAGAAGGTGAGGAAACCATGAAAACCATCACCTTGTGGCGGGCATAGCCTGGCACTTCATAGCCAGCTGACACCTATGTAACCTGCCCGGCCTTGTTTTTGGATAAGGAAATCAAAACTCAGCTAGGTTAGCTGATTGACCTAAAGCCTGGCTGATGAAAAGACAAAGTCTGTCCAGACTCCTTGATGAGCCATTACTGTCTGTAATTTCTCTGCTGGGTTTTGTATTGTTTAAACTTTTAGTGCTGGAAAAGAAAATGAAAAAATATCTTAAGATTTGCCTGAATCAAACAATTCTTTTTTTAGTTTCTTAAAAAGTTTTTGTTTTGGGTGACTTTTTCAAAGCAGAGACTTGTCTCACACTTTAGACTACCAAGTAGAAGAATGGCAAACAGCAGAATAGTGTGTGTGTATGTATATATGTGTGTGTGTATACACACGCACGCACACACATATATATATAGTTCTAATGGAGAACATCCGTTTGAGAGCAACTTCTTGAGAAAACTGCCCAGAGAGGCTAGTAACTTTCCCAGGGTCCCCCAAGTTGCTGATGGGCAAACTGGGATCAAACCTTAGCTAGTCTGTACATCTTTGTCTGGTTCCTTGTCTATCATTCTTTTCATTTATATTACATTCTTTTTTCCGCTTTATTGAGAGACATTTAACATATTGTACTATTCACTCATTAAAGTGTACAGTTCAGTAATTTTTAGTATTTGCAAATTGTGCAACCATCTTACAGTCAAGTTTAGAACATGTTCAATACCCCCCAAAGAAATCCTATACCCCTTAGCTGTCACTCTCCATTCCCCCACGCCCCTGCCCCAGACAACCACTCACCTATTTTCCTGCATCTGCAGGTTTGCCTTTTCTAGACATTTCATATCAGTGGACATGTACAATATGTGACCTTTTGTGTCTCACTTCTTTCACTTGCAATTTTTCAAGATTTACTCATGTTGTGGTATGTATTAGTACTTCATCACTATTTATTATTGAGTACTATCTCACTGAGTGGAATACTGCACTTGTTTATCCATCCATCAGGTGATGAGCATTTAGATTGTCTTCACTTTGGGGATGTTATGAATAATGTTGCCGTAAATGTTCAGCTACAAGTTTTTGTGTAGACAGGTTTTCAGTTCTCTTGGTTATACACAGTATCTAACAGTGGAATTACTGGGTAATATGGTAACTGTTTAGCATTTTGAGAAGCTGCCAAACTATTTTTATACTGACTGCATTATTTTTCATTCCCACCAGCAGTGTATTAATATGCAGGTTTCAGTTTCTCCACATTCTCACTAACCCTTGTTAATTGTCTTTCTGATTATGTTTGAATTGGTAAATTGTGGCTTTGGTTTGCATATCCCGGTGATGGACAGGGAGGCCTGGCGTGCTGTGATTCATGGGGTCGCAAAGAGTCGGACACGACTGAGCGAC
The DNA here is from genome assembly GCA_006408695.1 of Aepyceros melampus. NCBI lineage: Eukaryota > Metazoa > Chordata > Mammalia > Artiodactyla > Bovidae > Aepyceros > Aepyceros melampus. The sequence continues at coordinate 308,193 of SJXQ01010374.1, forward strand.
TGAACTGAACTGAGTGATGAATACTATTGAGTGATTTTTCATGTAGTTATTGGCCATTTGTGTATCTTAGAGAAATGCCTGTTTATGTCCTTTGCCCATTTTTAATTATGTTGCCATTTTATTGTTCAGTTCTGTTGTAAGTGTTCTTTTATATTCTGGATACAAGCACCTCAACAGCTATATGATTTGCCAGTATTTTTCCCCATCTGTGGGTTGTCTTTTCACCTTCTTGATGATGTCTTTTGGATGTTGCTATTTTCTGATAGTCTGCAATTAAGAGAAAACATCCTTAAGACCTTTCATATATTTTATTTTCTTGCTGTTACCCAGTGTCAGCTAAATTTTTGCTTATTTCCTAAGGCAAGGTTGTTATAATGTCAAGATTATTAAATAAAATGTCATCGAAGAGCAGAGACAGTACTGTCTAGTTTCCATCTAATAGGCTCAACCAGTTGAAATCCTGGGTAAGGTCCTGTGTGTATTCCCAGAGTTTAAATGTTTCTGGTGCTTTCTTGGTCATAATTTTGGTTAGTAGGTTTTGGGTAGCGAAGAGGAAATAGTCCTTGCTTATTTCTTAGGGAGGGCTCTTAAAGAGTATTAAAATTTGTCGATTTATTTGCTGTCATAGCTGTAAGACTCTTACAAAACAAATTGTACAAAATCATCTAATTGGAAAGACCAGATGTTTCAAGTCAAGTCACCAGGTACTTAGAAAGCTCCGGCCATGTTCTCAGCACTGTTCTGTCTCTCTCTCCAGTTGCTGGGCCTTGAATTTGAAGGACATGTTTTCCAAAAAATATGGTTTTAACATTTTCATGAGTCAGTGAATTCCCTTTTTTCATAAATCATGGAAAAATGAATGTAACCACAAATGATTTTATTTCTCTAATAAGTGATTTTTTAAAATGTTCAGTTATCAAAGTGGGAATGCGTTGATGTCATTTGCTTCTCTAAAGTCCCTTCCTTACAGCCTCTCCTCCTCCTCTGTGCAGTTGTCAGACTTCAGTGGTGGGACATCGTTTTAAAGAATTTGTACTTAATGGCTCAGTCCCTGCTGGGCAGTAAGCAGCTCCTTGAGTTTATTATAACTTTTGGCAGGTATGGAGATTTCTAGGTCACCAGAGAACTCTTGATTAAATTACTCCTGACGTGCACTAATTGGTCTTTCCCACCGTGCTTAGGTGGTTCCAAGGAGATACTGACCAGCTGGCAGAACTTTGCCTATTAATATCTAACCTCAGTTTTGTCTTCCTGAGTATTGTCATGCTTTTGTTTAAAGAAGTCACTTATTTTATCTTTTCCCCCTCTTTGTTGATTTTAGTTTCTGAGGAAGAATTGAAGAGAAGAGTGGCTGAGGAACTGGCATTGGAGCAGGCCAAGAAAGAATCTGAAAATCAGAAACGGTGAGTTTCATGGTGTTTGAGACCTGTCCTAATTATGAAATACTTTTGGAGCAGAGAGACTCATCTGGCTCAACTTTAGAATGTGCTGAACATAAATGGATGTGGCTTTTTTTGGTTTTGGATTGTGCTTGTTAAAGCCCTAAGTTATCCCTTTCCCAAACTCCATTGTAAATCACCATTTTATCTCTTGTGATGTTCTCAGTTGCATGAATAACTGGCCCTGGTTTTTCAGTATGTGAGAAATAGTTTTTTGAGGATTCTTCTGACATTTCTCAGGCTAGATTCTTTTAATGAATGTATTTTTGATAGAAAACTACATTATCTGCTATGAGTATTGCTAGTATCTGATGGGTCATTGAAAAAGCACAAGAGTTCCAGAAGAACATCTACTTCTGCTTTGTTGATTACTCCACAGTCTTTGTGTGGATCACAACAAACTGTCGAAAATTCTTTAAGAGATGGGAGAAATCTGTATGCAGGTGGAGAAGCAACATTTAGGACTGGACATGGAACAACAGACTGGTTCCAAATTGGGAAAGGAGTACATCACAGCTGTATATTGTCACCCTGCTTATTTAACTTATATGCAGAGTACATCATGAGAAACGCTGGGCTGGAAGAAGCACAAGCTGGAATCAAGATTGCCGAGAGAAATATCAGTAACCTCAGATATGCAGATGACACCACCTTTATGGACAGAAAGCAAAGAACTAAAGAGCCTCTTAATGGAAGTGAAAGAGGAGAGTGAAAAAGCTGGCTGAAAACTCAGTATTCAGAAAACAAAGATCATGGCATCTGGTCCCATCACTTCATGGAAAATAGATGGGGAAACAATGGAAATAGTGAGAGACTTTATTTTTTTGGGCTCCAAAATCATTGCAGATGGTGATTGCAGCCATGAAATTGAAAGACACTTGCTCCTTGGAAGAAAAGCTATGACCAATCTAGACAGCATATTAAAAAGCAGAGACATTACTTGTGGACAAAGGTTTGTCTAGTCAAGGCTATGGTTTTTCCAGTAGTCATGTATGGATGTGAGAGTTGGACCATAAAGAAAGCTGAGCACCAAAGAATTGATGCTTTTGAACTGTGGTGTTGGAGAAGACTCTTTGAGAGTCCCTTGGACTGGAAGGACATCCAACCAGTCTATCCTAAAGGAAATCAGCCCTGAATATTCATTGAAGGAACTGATGCCGAAGCTGAAGCTGCAATACTTTGGCCACCTGATGCAAAGAATGGCTCATTTGAAAAGACCCTGATGCTGGGAAGGAGTGAAGGTGGGAGGAGATGGGGACGACAGAGGATGAGATGGTTGAATGGTATCACCCACTTGAAGGACATGAGTTTGAGCAAGCTCCAGGGGTTGGTGATGGACAGGGAAGCCTGGTGTGCTGCAGTCCATGGGGTCGCAAAGAGTCAGACATGACTAAGTGACTGAACTGAACTATGGGTATTAAGGTTAACAATATTGTAGCTAATAATGAATGTCATAGATAGTACCCATGTTAATAAATAGCCTTAATTAGTAATCAGTTCAGTTCAATATGCTCACTTAAAAATTCAAAGACTTTATAGATGTGTAAGGCTGAAAAAACAAAATCCTCCATAATTTCATTCTGTTGAGATAATCACATTTCATTCCTGTAGCCTTTTTTCTGTGTACATATTTCTATGTTATTGTTGTCTTTAGGACTACTTCTACTAGCAGTAGCAGCTAAAAGAGTTCCTTAAAGTTCTTGTAATAAAAAACTGGAAGCATTCCATGTGCCCATCATGGGAGACTAGATAAATGAATTATGGCACAAAACCATAATGGAATATTAGATGCTCAAGTAGATCTTACATTGTGATTCAAAAAGATGTTGAAAAGCTAGAAACTGAACACAGCATTTGAAACAATGTAGGTAGTTTTTTGTGGATAAAGCAGTGCTGTGGACTGTAGCCAGGCTCCTCTGTCCGTAGGATTTCTCCAGGCAGGAATACCGGAGTGGGTTGCCATTTCCTTCTCCAGGCGATCTTCCCAACCCAGGCATCAAATCTGCCTCTCTTGCATTGGCTGTGGATTCTTTACCACTGAGCCACCAAGGAAGCCCTGGGGGTAAAAGTTGTACTTTTTTTAAAGAGTTAAAGTATAATTGCTCATTCATAAAAATATGTGAATACATTTTAATCCACAATAGTCAAGTGCTTCCCTTCTGTGCTGTTTCTGAAATTTGCATATGGCACAAAGCGTTATTATTACATGATCATGGGAGTATCTTCACATGCACAGTGACTACTCCCGGTAGATGGTTTGTGAGATTTTGTGTGTGTTTCTGTGTGTGTGTGTGTGTTTTGGACTGCTTTACTAGTTTGCTTGAACAGAGCTAAATGTAAAGAATCTTTGAACTGGTAAGTCTAGTCTTCGTTGTTATAGGTGGTGGTGGTTTAGTCGTTAAGTTGTGTCTGACTCTTGCCACCCCATGGACTGTATGTAGCCTGCCAGGCTCCTCTGTCCATGGGATTCTCCAGGCAAGAAAACTGGAGTACTGGAGCGGGTTGCCATTTCCTTCTCCAGGGAATCGTCCCAACCCAGGAATCAAACCCTGGTCTCCTGCATTGGAGGAAGATTCTTTACTGACTAAGCTACGAGGGAAGTGCTATAGGACCTTTAGCATATAATTTAACCTCATTGGCCCTTAAATATTTTATATCTAAAGTGAGTTTATGAAGTATTTTCTAATATTTCTTCTCTTTTGATGGAGTGCTTGGTATGCTAGGCCCAGTTTGCCTGAAATGTCTGGAACAGGACATGAGTTTTAGTTTATACCACCATTTTCTCAGGAAATAGAGAAAACTCATGGCTTAGGATTTTAAAAATCAAGATGTAATTAGTACTGCTAAAAGGGTTTACGCATATTTCAATAGTTTCCTATGCAGCACTTTTTAATTATTTAATTGGGGTTAGGTTGATGGAGTATATAATTAGACAGTGAAGTTTATTCAAAAACATTTCAGACCATTTTCTTTAAGAAGCAGAGAAAATCAGCGTGTTTAGAATTCCTTATCTTTGAAATTTGATTATTTTTAATTGAATTTTATCTTAGTAAGGAGTTTTGGGGTTAGACTTTCGTATTTACTTTGCTTATGTTTTTCACATAGAAGTTTTTTGTCTTCTTTTTTTGTGCTATGGTACCCGGTGTTGTTATAACAATTCTAACTGTGGTGGATTTTTCCCCCCTCTGTTACTTAGCGCCTATCTGCTCTCCCTGTTCTGTGAAAGATACAGGGCAGATGAGGTGGAAAAAGGTGCCAGTGAGAGCCGCTTTCATCTCTCATGTGGACTAGGGTTGGCAGCTTAGCTGTAACCTGGGGCAAATGACTATTGATGAAGAATTTATTTTCTGTCACTTTTAAGGAGAGTAGAGGGTGGTACAGCATTTTTTTCCCCACCTCTCTCTTTTAACAGAATGTTTTATTTGAAACCTTCTTCATGAAAACTTCCAGCTGTCAAATCTTGGCAAAAAGTGTGTGTTTATCTGTATAATAGTTCTTATAAGAGTCAATAGCTATTATTTTCTTTCTTTTATTAACCAGAGAAGAAACTTCAGAAAAAGCATTAAGGTTTTCAGTGTCATCTTTTAAAAGCAACTTTTTTAGAGAAGTACAGAATTTATTATTATTTATTTATTATTGTAACCGTTGCCTTGATTGAATGAAGTCTTGAGAATGGTTCCTTGTGCCTTTGGATTGTCACTCACACATCCTTGGCTTACCGAGTCTTCTGTTTTCACCCCAAATGCACGCATAACTGTAGCTGAGTTCCTGACCGCTTAAGACTGGGACATAGACACAATCCAACATACGCAGAAAGGACTTTGGAAATTATTTCCATTGTGATCTTTTTCTTTGCAGGATATTAATCATCTTTAGCTTTTTTATTATGGACAGTTTAAAGCACCTTCAAAAACAGAAGAGTATAGTGAGTCCCCATGACACTGTTTCAACAATTTTTGTTTCATCTGTATCCTGTTCACTAATGGTGTGGAGAAGCACTAATATTTTTAATAAGTTGGTGAATTTCGTGGCAGGGAACTACTCTGAAATATCTTCTGTCAGCCTAGCTTCATTTCAGTTAGTGTTTTTTTTTTTTTTTTTTTGGTTGAAAGACTGGAACTTAACTCTGGCCAACTTGGGAAGCAAGGAAATTTTTAGAAGCATATTAGATAGTTCAAAAGAATCAAAAGGAAGACTGGAGAACCAGTAGGTAGGGAAGAACTGGGTACTACTTAAAGCTTTACACAGTGGGCAAGAAGTAATTCCCCTGATGATGGTTCCATGATAAAGGGGAAAGGATGGTGTGTGGCTAAATTTCATTGAATGGAAGATGCCGTTAATTTTTAAGAAGCATTGTATTTGGTGTACCACTAAGAAAAAAATAGTTGCAGATAATAACACAGTAGTTAATATCTCTTAGACTTATTGAAAGAGCTCATTAAAATTGACTTTGAGTTTTTAAAAAGCTATCACCTGTGTGTCCATGAAAAGGAAAATGTAAGGAAAATAAATAGGTTAAGGCAGTGTTGTCAACTAGGGGAGATTTTGGTTTCCAAGGGATATGTGAAAATGTCTGGAGACATTTTTGGCTGTCACAGCTAGTTAGGTCTTACTGGTGTCTAGTGGGTAGAGGCCAGGGATACTGCGAAAGATTCTGTAATGCACAGGCTACTCCTCCAAAACTCACAAAAGGACACGAGGATTATCTGGCCCAGAATGTCAATAGTGCTAATAGGGAGAAACTCAAGGTTAAGTAAGGGATTCTCAAAACTTGTTCACATTGGTCTGATTCTTCTAAATCGCTCTGTGGCTCGGGGTCTTGATGTCTGTATTTTTCCACATAGTGTCAAATACTGTGCCATCAGAACCTTGATGATGACAACAGCCTCCTGCTGTTGTTCCTGGGATTTTTCCAGGCTGCTGAAAACCAGTTTTTACAAATTTTGATGCTTCTGCACAAGCTATGACAACTGCTCAGGACAGACTGGCAGAACGCAAGCGTGAGATGCTTTCAGGCATGTGGAAACTGGACAGATGGGATCCTAGAACTGTATTTCGTCGGGACAGTCTGCAAAAACTCTAGACCATAACCTCTGTTAGGTTGGAGATGATTTCTTGAGTGTCTGCCTCATCTCCTACCTAAGGAAGAAACCCTTTTACAGCATCTCTGACTGGTCACGCCACACACATTTAGAACCAACCCATTGAGAATCATTTACACTGAAGGTATTTTATTAGGAGATTTAAAATGTATTGGAGTCCTTAAAGTTTCCACTTGCTTTTAATTTACTAGAGAATGTTATTTTTTTGAATTTTAGTTTTGGCTGTGCTGGTTTTCCTTGTTGAGCTGGGTCTAGTTGAGGCGATCGGGGCTCTGCTGGTTGCAGAGCATGGGCTTCTCATTGTAGTGACTTCTCGCGGAGCACGGGCTTTAAGGGCGCATGGACTTCAGTAGTTGTGGCACACAGGCTCAGTAGGTGCAGCCCCTAGGCTTTAGAGCACAGGCTCAATAGTTGTGGTGCACAGGCTTAGCTGCTCCGAGGCATGTGGGAACTTCCCCAGCCAGGGATCAAGCTGGTGTCACCTATGTTGCAAAGCAGATTATTAAACACTGGACCACCAGAAAAGCCCTGTTTATTTTTTAAATCGAAGTATAGTTGATTTATAATATATTAATTTATGCTGTACAGCAAAGTGATTCAGTTACACACATATATATACACATTCTTTTTTATATTTCCATTTTGGTTTATCACAGGGTATTGAATATAGTTCCCTGTGCTATATAGTTGGACCTTGTTTATCTAAGTCTCCACTTCTTTAATAGGCAGATACAACCTAATAAAGTTGATTTCGAGGGAAAGGTTTCTACTAGGGTCACAGTGATGACACAGCTGATTATGAGCACGCTGTATATGTTTTATTCTCATTTGTAAAACACATTTACATGTGGAATATCAATTCATCTTAGATCTGATTCTGTTTTATGAGGATGCTGAGTGATTTGATGCCCTCCAAAATCACTGATATAAATTTAGTGTACACACTAAAATCACTGGGTCTAATCTGGAATCATAGTTTTGCTTATGACAACACCTAATGGATGGAATGGTTGCCTGGTGTATTGGGAGTTAAGAGCAAATTAAATGCCCGTGTCAGCAGCTTGTTTTTCTGTGATATTCTGTGTGTTTTGGATTATAGCTGACCATATTGTGTTGCAACTAGAGCAGGCCAGTATAGCAAGGACGCAATGTGCTACAGTTTGAGTATAGACTTTTAAAATGTGGTTTACTTCTCTCCTTTGCCCTACCTCAAAAGTCAGTCTCTGACAGCAAGAAGAATGGGACTACTTCTGACCTCTGACCTTTGGTATTTGAATTTCACCTCTGTACCTATGAAAAAAAGTAAAAGTTTCCTTCATTTTAATAACCTTTTTCAAGAAATCAAGAAGAAAGGGAATAGCTACTTGATGTTGTAACTAGCTGTATATCCACCAAAATTATTTGATGCTGCTTTTAGATGGATGTTGGTTGAGATTTTACCCCAGTCTTAATTACTTGAGAAATTAAATGCCATTTTCCAGTCATCAACACATATTACACAGTTGTTATTATGAAATTACATACCTCCAACCTGCAAGTAATCTCTAGGTATATAGTAATTAAAAAATAGAGCAACTTTCAGGGAGTAACTTCTGTTGATTGCTAATATTTTTTAATATTTATCAATGGCTTTTATCATAAAAATGTGGTTTGTAAGGGACCTGAAAAGATGAGTTAGCAGTCACAGGCAGTGAATCTCACTTCTGATTTATAGGTATTTGCAAAGAAAGTGATTACAGTTTGTACACTGCTGTGATATGAACAGATTTCCCAGTGTCTGGCTCCAGCAGGGGCAGTGGACAGTTGGTTGGCTTTATCTGCAAACTGTTTCTTTGTGTGCTCTGACATTTATGAGATCCTTCTATAATATAAAAATCTCAGTGTATTAGATTAATTTTTTTATTAACCTCATTAAAGCTTTTTTTTTTTTTAATGTGTGTTGTGTTGCTTTTCTATTCCATTCTGCTTAAATATAAAGACTTAACTCCCTCTGAATGAAGTAGATCACATCCTTGCCACCCAGTACTTTTCACTGGGGGATGACTGAAAGTGCTGTGTATGTACTAGGTATTGAAATCTTTAGCCATCTGCTACTTTTATCTTTATTTCTTCCCAAGGGTCATTTTTCTATTTTTAATAGAGAAACTGCTTTCTGTAACCAGCAATTACAGAAAGTTGGATTATCCAGTCTATGTTTTATTCACATCTCTTTACGTCTTTTTCCAAATCCAATTTCTTTCCTACTGATATTATGCTGTTGTAGACTCCTACTTTGAATTCTGTTTGAGAATCTGGGTTTTTTTTTTTTTTTCTTTACATGTAGGCATATTAAACCTGGAAAACCAGAATCAATCAAGCATGCCACAGAAATCTGTAACCCCCCCCCTTTTTTTTTATTGGATGTAATAGCAGCCTTGATATTCAACCACTTCTTGTTCAGATGTCTCTTTTGACAGTGATTACGGTGTTTTCTCTCATGAAGCACGTGTTTGGGGTAATTTGTGCCAGAGTGGGTTTCTGCATTTGGAAATTTCTAGGAACTGGTTTTTGAGCGTCCTGTAGTCGTAGTAGTTCTTCCTGAAGTTTCCGCATTACCAGAACAGTCTCAGGAGAGTAGGGGTGGTAATGTACTCTGTAAAACATTCATTATTCTTTACATAAACTATTAATGTTTCTTGTCAGTGTTGCCACCGTTTTATAAAACAGGTGGCTCGAGTAGACATCTGTAAAGTTCTCGGTCAGCAGGGGAAGCCGGTCTTGGGCTGCCCGGCCCACAGCCCTGCACTCTGTTGCTGATGTGATCGAATCATATTGCCAGTGATTACGGTGTTTTCTCTCATGAAGCACGTGTTTGGGGTAATTTGTGCCAGAGTGGGTTTCTGCATTTGGAAATTTCTAGGAACTGGTTTTTGAGCGTCCTGTAGTCGTAGTAGTTCTTCCTGAAGTTTCCGCATTACCAGAACAGTCTCAGGAGAGTAGGGGTGGTAATGTACTCTGTAAAACATTCATTATTCTTTACATAAACTATTAATGTTTCTTGTCAGTGTTGCCACCGTTTTATAAAACAGGTGGCTCGAGTAGACATCTGTAAAGTTCTCGGTCAGCAGGGGAAGCCGGTCTTGGGCTGCCCGGCCCACAGCCCTGCACTCTGTTGCTGATGTGATCGAATCATATTGCCTTTGGTGGTTGGTTGTGCTCCGCGGTTCAGTCGGGGCTGATTCTTGGTGACCCTATGTTCTGCGGCCCGCCAGGCTCCTCTGTCCATGGGATTTCCCAGGCAGGAATACTGGAGTGGGTCTGCCATTTCCTGTTCAGGGGGTCTCCACAGATCCGGGATTAGCCCCGCGTCTCCTGCGTTGGCAGGCGGATTCTTCACCCCTGAGACACTGGGAGAGCCTCACATTGCCCCTCGCCGCCTGTAAACATTGTTCAGGGGAGACCTGACGGAACTCCATACAGAGCGGGTCCCGGTGCCGTCCGGTCACAGCTAGGACTAGGAGCTTAGAGCTCCCAGTCAGCCGTTTCCCCCTCCTTTCCCCTTCCCAGAGACCTGGGAATCAGGGCGCTTAGAGAAACTTGTGGTGAGGGTAATATTCCCTCAGATTGGGACATTTCATGTGTGAGGAGTAAACTTTTCTCTTCCAAACAGCATTTGTTGGATAGACTCAGTTCAGTTTCCGTTTCAGAAGGTGAGTGGGCAGGCCTGATGTCCACTTCCTTGAGTCCAGAAGTCTGTCCTTATGGACAGTGGCCCACGTAGCTGGGCCTTAGCCCTCCGAACCCTCAGTCCTGAGCCTTCTGGGGAACCATCTGCTGAGCCTGCTGGTGATGAATACCCTGTTAGGAGGAGTGGAGCAGAATGAGAGGCAGGTCTGGCGGCTCCCTCTGCAACCGGGGAGAAATAGGTTTCTCCCCTTCGTCTTCTGACCTCAACAGCTTTGCCAGTGGAGCCTTGAGCTGAGAAGGAGTGCAGGCAACATAGTTACAGTTCAGATGTCAATTTTATCTCAACATGATCATATTTCTAACTATTGGTACATTCATGTTTAAGTAGTCCCCCGTCCCCTTTTCCTAGTTGGGAAAAAACTGTTAAAAAAGAGAGTATCTCAAGTTTCTGATATATATATATATTTTTTTTTTTTTTTTTTGAGAGAACCCATATTCTTTTGCATCCTATTCTTATTCAGAGCAGTTGTCATTTGTCTTTGATGAAAACTTTCCTCACAGTTTATAGATGACATACATATAGAATACACACTTTGGGGTCACATTATGTTATGAAAACCATTCCAGAGTACAGGACCCATATGTCCAACTAAAAAGAAAAAAAAAAAAAAATTAAAGCAATAGGTGTTGGATTCTTGTATTTCCTGAGCACTTTATATATTTTAACTCATTTCATCCTCACAACACCTCTGTTATCCCCTCTTTATAAGTGAGGAGGGTGAGAGATGAAGAAATTACCCAGTCATATCTAATAAGTGGTGAGCCTGGGATTTGAACCCAAGTCTCGGTCAAGTTCGTACACTTCACCATCCTGCAGTACTATGTTGCTGTGTATACAGGGAATACGCCCTTTAAAATTTTTCATTTGCAGTTGTGGGAAGAGGTAACAAACATTTACTTGAGCTTTCACCTCTAAACCGTTAGTAAATGAAAGATCTCTTGAAAGTGACCTCGGTTGTGTGCTTCTAGTTATTAGATCTTTGCAGCCGCTCTGGATGGTATTTTTAAAACCTCCTTTATCTTAGTACCAAAATCTTTTGAGAGTTTGTGTTTCAATTAATATTCTTTAATCATGTAGGCTATAACTCATTGTTAAATGCTGGTCTGTGTCCACCTTTTCAGTGATGGTGGCAATTCGAATTTCTTGTTTGCTTAAGATTGGAACACAGCAAGGGTTGGGTGTCTGGAAGCCTGCCTCGTGAACTTTGGAGGTGAGGGCTGCTTCTGGTCAGGGAGGCACGCAAGTGCCCAGTAGTCAGTGCTCCTGGGAGTTCTCTGGAGCAATCAGGCCCTCCTGCTGTGCGGGAAGCAATAAGGAGGCACGGTGCTTTCTTTAATAGATGGTCATGAAGTAGAAAGCATTTTGCATTTTTACTTCTCTATTCATCTTTAGCCTTTTTTTCTCTTTTTTAAGAGCTTTGCCTCATTCCCTTACTGATACTTTGTTTTCCATTGTGTTGCTTGACATGTTGGGTTTTGGTTTGTAGTATTTATTACTATTTATTTGCTTTTTGTTTGATAGAGTATTTTGAGAAGTCATCACATTTTTTCAAACTTACATGTTTTAAATCAATTAAAAAAAATCTAGCTGCTAGGACAGTGTAACTTTGGAACTCAAGTATGGAATTCCTCCACTGAATAATGTACAGCTACACACGGCAATTTATAGTTATATACCATTTACAGTTGCTTCCTTACACGTACACTGGGTAATTCCTCCAGGCAGAAACCATTTCACTTGGAAATTTTCTCAAGTTATTCCGTTAAAATGATTTTAGCGTGATTTTTGGCATCAAGAATAAGGTATAAAAGTAAACGTTATCCATTTAAGTGTTTCAGTTAATGATTTAAATTTGAATTTCTTCACAACTTCTTAGAATGGATCTCTTAAATTCTTCATTTCCTAGTACCATTCTGTTAATGATTATCAGATTAAAACAAAAATCTCTTAAAAATCCATAGATTACAGTTTTGCTTTCCTGAGGTTGATAGATTAAAACCAAACCAAATCAAAGCAAAACCAAAAAAAGTCACTTGAGACCACTAATTTAATATGGGAAATGTCTATTAGTTTAAAACTATTACCTAACAGTTTCTGTAGTTTTTATTATTGCTACAGAATGTGGTAGGTTTGACTTAGGAAGGTCACCCATTCCTCAGACTACTAAATACATGGATAATGTTGATTTATTAAAAACCATTACAAAAGAAATATATATCAAAGAAATTCAGAGAACATACATGCATCAAAAGTTAGTCATGTTTATCCTGTTCTCCATTACTTTGCTCTTCCCCTCTCCCCAAAATTCACACCTAAGGGAAATACATACCCTAAGGGAAATATATTCTTATATAGTTTTTTTTTTTTTTTAACAAAATGAGATTGCAGTAATAATGTTGTAGGACTTGTTTTCCTCCCCCCCACCCCATCATGTCCTCTTTCTATTTGCAGAATAAGGAGATCTTGAATAGACTTAAAAATCTGATGATATGCACTATTTAAGACTTCTACCTGAGAAGTAATACTAACAGCAGTAACATTTAATAATACATAGTAGTATTAGCTAACGGTTTTTGTACACTTCCTTTGTTCCAAGCACTGTCTGAGCACTTTGCACGTAATAATCATATAATCCTCACAACAACCCAACGCGGCTGTTTCCAGTCTGCTGGTACCTTCACTTCACAGATGAGGCGGCTGCTTCTAGTCACATAACCCAGAAGGCAGAGGAGCTGGGATGTGAGCCTTTGCACTCGGGAACCTGAAACCACTCTCATCCTCCCTCTACTTGGTTGCATCTCACAGGCCAACTTGTTTTTTGGTCCAACAGGGGTGCTTCCTACTACATGTTAGTCTGAACACTCTAAGGCTCTTTCGATGTGGTTTACTGAAGATGTACGTTTCTCAGGTTTTACTACAATAAGTTTTGCCTTGATTGTGGAGCTCATTAAATAAAGAATTTAGTTATGAAAAGAATTCACAGGGACTTTGAAAGTATTTTTTTTTAATTCACATGATATTTTGAAATAAAACTGTCAAAATACTGTCAAATAGTGGGTGAAAGAGAATATTTCTGTGGATTTTGCTATAAAGTGTTGGAATTGTATATTTCTTTATGAATATACCTGTCAGTTGTACAATTTGGTTTTTATAGACTTAGAGAAAAGGAGTCCAAGCCATTGTCCAAGTGCATTTCTGTAGCTTAGCTTGTCTGTGCAGCCCCAGGTAGGTTTGACTTAGAAAACACTTCCCTCAAACTACTGAAAACTTGGACGTTAGTCTGACAAACCGAGGGTAATGTCAGAAATTTGATTACTGATTATTCTGACTCCTTCCTTCTTGCCTTCGTGTTTCTGCTTTTAAAACAACCGCACATTCATTCCTCTCACCATTTCCATGCCTACTTAGTCTAAGCCATAGATTCTCAACTGAGGGGCATTTTGCCCCCTCCTCTCAACCCCACCTCCACGGACCATTTGGCCACATCTGGAGAGCTTTAAGGTTGTTACCACTTAGATGCCAGCGGCACCCTCCATCTCATGGACAGTGTCCAGTGATGCTATTAAACATCCTACAACACAGGACAGTACCCCACGACAAACAAAGGTTTGGTCCACGTGTCAGTAGTGCCATGGTTGAGAAATCCTGGACTGTCATTATCACTTTTCACTTGAGCTGTTACAAAGTCTCCGTGCCAGGAGCCAGTCCCGTGCCCCAGATCCTCCTTTCCACAAAGCAGTGTTCATGTGCTTTAAAAGATGCATTCTTAACCACAGCAGTTTATTTGCTTAAAATCCTTTTTAATGGCTTTTCTCTAGATTTAGCATAAAATCCAGATCTTCTGGTCCTCCTCTGCCCTTTCTGTTTATACCCTGGGGATCCATCTCTTACCACCTTACCACTGGACATTTTAGCTATAGCAGCTGCCAAACCTGTTTGTTCTTGTGTTAAAGTCTTTCCCTAGAACACTTGTATTTTGCATGGCTGACTCCCGCTTACTATTTATTTAGTGCTCTTCTCAACCCCACGGAGGGGCTTTCCCTGCTTGGTTTCTGTTGTCATTGTCTTTCTTGTCCTCTGACTCTAGCTGTCCTTTTCTCTGCCTTGCTTCTTCAGAGCACTTATCTGTTTACTGACTATCTCCTCCGCTGGAATTTAAAGGTCTGTGAGGACAAAACTCATTGTCATATGCTAAGTGTCAATCAGAAAGCATCACTAAATTACAGCAGTACTTTATGACTGTGGTGAAAGATTAAAATGGGATAGACTTTGTTCAAAAGGGAAAAAGGGGCAGGAGCATCATCACAGGACTACAGCCAGGCACCACTGAATGACCGCCTACTGTTTACCAGGCGCTGTTTTGGTGCAGGAGCACCGTCACAGCGCTACAGCCAGCCACCACTGAATGACTGCCTACTGTTTACCGGGCGCTGTTTTGGTGCAGGAGCACCGTCACAGGGCTACAGCCAGCCACCACTGAATCACCGCCTACTGTTTACCAGGCGCTGTTTTGGTACAGGTGCTTGGAGCTCGCCCACAGCCCTCTGAGATTCGCCTTAGGTTTTAGGCTGTGGCCTGTAAGGTGATGCCCCTCGCATTCCCCCCAGAGCCTAAGATGAGTGACCCATCTCCTCCGCCCTAGACTGGAAAGACTTGGTTGTGTAGCTGTTTCTGTGGGTTTATTGTACAATCAGGACACCCCTAGGAGAGGCTAAATCCCTTGCCCAAGGCTGTGTTCCTGACAGAAGCCAGCCTCAGAATTTAAGCCCAGTTCTCTATTACTCCAAGCCCAAGCCTCTTTGTGAACACGTTTTCAGGTTTTCTTGGTTTTCAGGGAACATCTTCAGTTCACATCTCCTGTTCTAGCAGGCTGAGGTGGTGTCCATTTTTTGATATTGGGACTGTATTTTTAACTCCAGAGGAAACAGTTTCTTTGGTATCTGGTGACTTAGGCAAAAATAATGACTTTTCTCTCTTGTTCTGAGACATGTCCTCAGTGAACATGAATTTGAGCAAACTACAGGAGATAGTGAAGGACAGGGAAGCTTGGAGTGCTGTAGTCCATGGGGTCACAGAGTCAGACACAACTTAGTGACCGAACAACGACAGCCTGAGACAGTTGCTTAGTATTGTCTAAAAGTAAACAAAAGCCAAAACCTGACATTATGAGAATATAATCTGGGCTTTGGACTGTTTTTATTGGCAACCAAAAACATTCTCAAAAGTTGTAATTATGAACATGTAAAACATTTACTGTGTCACGCACCCAGATTTCTGAGACTGATCCAGAACGTGATTTGTCTTTGAGGCTTGACGTTTGGGACAGAAGTCAGGAAGCCTGTGGCTTGGCCCTCATGTCCCAGGAACCCTGTTGATGACAGCCAGTTTTCTTTTGCACATTTGTTGCTTTAAGTTCAAGAGGAACCAAGAGTCACATGGATTTGTATATTGAAAATTTGCATCCATTTCGTGGTATGATGAGAGTTTTTGATTGAAACTGGAACCTAACTGCTTTCCTGCCTCCCAGGAATCCATGCTCGCTTGGGGTAACCGGGGGAGGTGGAAGCCCAGGGTGCCCCGTGATGGCAGATTATTCTGAATTTCAGCATTCCTATTATGTTTTGTGAGTTGAATATTGCTTTGTGCTTCATGCTCTCTTGTATCTGTTCCTCCCACTACCTTCAATTTTTTTTTTTGGTGGGTTTTTTTTTTTCTTCTTCATTTTCTATCAGCTTGTCATAGGATGACACACACTCAGCAAACTCAGCCTCAGACAGCATTTCACAGACAACAAGAACAACACATTCCCCAGTCAGGGAACAAAGTGAGAGAAAAATGAAGAACAATATTAGAAAAGAACCCTTTGGGAAGCTGCACAAAAATGTTATATTAAAATCGATCCCAGGGCTTGACCTTTTGTGGTAGTGTATATTTTAAAGCCTTCTATTGATTCTCTTTTAATAACATGTTTATTCTAGTTTACTGACAGAAGCCTAGGGAGAATACAAAAAGAAAAGAGCAAATTCTTTATTATGACGGTCATTTAAATTTGTCTTGGGCGCTTTTTATGTCTGACTACTGTTATCTTTTTATGTATTTAACATACATCATTCTTTCTCAGTACACGACTGAGAGATGTTATGCGGGTGGGAATGTGATTTTTTATTTACTTTTATTGAAAATATGTTCAGCCTTGCTGTTACATATGTGTGCCCCTCCACCCTCTGAATCAGAATTTGTTGCTTTTCTGCATGTGTGTTGAAGACAGAAGAGTCTTCATTTTGATTTTTTTTTTTGCTAATCCTGAAAGCCATCAGTAATCTAAACAACCATGTGTGGGAGCGTTTGGTGACAGTTCTGCACATAAAAACAGTTGTCTTTTACTGTGTAACTAATGGCAAAATGTTGAAGAACAGGAAAATCTCCATACCCGACCCTTTTGATCACTCAGTTTTGTCATTTCAAACTCAGAAATATTCATCGCTTTGCACGGTGAGGGGCTCTTTGTACTTCACGTAGGAAGCCAGTTCTCTTAAAAGTGTCGTCCAGTCATGAATGATGGCACTGTGTCCTCATCCCTTCCAGTTTTCATCCATTAGGGGGAAAAAAAAAGAAACAGAATTCATTTTCTTACACCATCAGATGACTTTTCCCAACATACAGATTTCAGAGGTATCCAGAGCAGCAGGAAGGACTTGAAAGATACACCTGGAAAGGTTATTCTGTAAATGGCAAATTGAGTGAGATTCTGCCTGTAGAACATCAAGTTAATAGGCTTGGGGAGAAATGGGATGCTTGGATCTAATTCACGGCTCTAATATAATAGTCCTGTTGTTTATGGGACATCTGATATCACATGTTGAGAAGCCAGACAGCAATTCCAGGAAGGCTGTAATGAATTAGAGGACATTTTGAAAGGGCAAGTAAATTAATCAAGAAGCTAAAGGAAGATTGGGAGATATGGATTGTAGCACTGCAGGGAGCGGGCTCCGCAGAGGGTACAGCTCGAGGTCCCTAAGGGCGTCCAGAGAGTTACTCGTTTGCTCTGCCTTGGAGTCTTTTAAGTGCTGCAGGGCCTGGCATTAGCAGCCTTGGGACAGCCACCTTCTCGTGGTCCCTCAGGCACTCCATAAGGGGAGTTGTTTCTGAGCACAGACCCTGCCTCGACTACTTGTAGAATCTGTCTCGCTTTTTTCTCTTACCTTGTCCCACAGTTGATTTTTTTATTGTAGCCTGGCCTGCTTTTCTGTGTTCTGACATCACCTCACCCACAGTGTCTTCCTAGGACCTAAGAATATCTATAGATAAAAGCAAAAGTCAGAAGCCACATGATAGTAATAAGTGTTTCTTCTAATTACAAAGATAAATACACTATATAGAAAATTAGAGATATGCAACTAAACAAAATAAAGTGAAAATGGCCACACTCCCACTAATTCACACACAACTGTTGTAAATGTTTTGGTATACAGGCATGCATACGAAGGGGGAGAATAACAGAAGTGGTGTCATACTATCCCTATTTTTTGAGGTGCTTTGTTTTTATCATTAAGATGTATCATGGATATGTTCTGTCAATAGGTAATTTAATGGTAGTTCACTGTAAGACATTGAGGCTTCCAAATAAATGGTTCAGAATGGCTCACTATCGTGAACGCAGTTCTTTGAATATACCTGTTATTAAATTTACACATACCCAGTATTATAGCCTTAGGGTAAATTTTTACCAAGTGGAATTACTAGGTCAAAGGTTGTACAGAATATTATTGTTGCCAAATTACTTTCAAGAAACTGTGCAAGTTAGCTCACTACCAATATGAGTCTCTGCTTTTGTCTTCTTGCTCCAGATATTGGGACTATAATAATAAAACAGGCGATGGTTTGCATTATGCTCACGTGGCCATGCCTTGTCATATCTGTTTATTCAGCTAGTATATCATTAATTTTAGTAGTGGTTAGTGGGATAGGGTGTGTAGTCTTTTTGTTCCTGATGGAGTGCCAAGAGAGTTCAGGCACCTAATAAATACTTGTCAGATCATTTTGGATTATTGTCAATTCACCTTCTAAGGTGCTAGGGTACCTTCCAAGGTGCTAGGCATTAGGGCTAACAAATGATTTTGAGAGGGACTGATGTAATCCATAACGGATTGACTAGACTGATTGATAGATACATGTATGTGAGTTGATGGGTATAGTGGTGGTCTTCCTCGTAGGAAATAAATTCTCCTATTAATTCTTTGAAGTGTCTTCTAGGTCCAGAATTCTGAGTGGTGATTTTCTAAAGAAAACTATTTTCTTCAGGATTTTTTCAGTGATTGTGGCTTGATATAAAAAGGGTTAAGACTAGGATTTAATTGATTCGTGAAGATAATGTCATATGTCTCTATCCATCTGTTTTTAGCTAAGTAGCTGCATTTGTAGTAATAAAACAAATAGGCCAAAGAGTAGCCTCGTGAAAGTGGCAGATGACTTGGGGCAGCATCTTGAGTTGAAGCACTGAGCCTCCACGGGTGTAAAACAGAAGACTGTCTACATTTGAACTTGACAACTATCAATTATAGTGGCTTCTCATGGCAAGGAAGGCAGTGAGACTGGTCTTTATAACCAGCGGTGCCTCTTCACTGCCATACATCCAGGACTCTGACCAAATGATCTCCCCTCCATTGTTAAATTTATGAGCTATATGAACAAATTTTTGAGCTATATGAACATTTAACTAGCTTTATGTATCTCACACAGATAAAAATAAAAAGGCCATGGTGTTATTCTTAATTTTGCTTTTAAAAAATAATGCTTTGTTTTGTGTTTCCATTGAAATAACCCAAACTCAGAGAGGTTAATTTACCATTTGAACCCCCCCCCCCTTTTTTTTTTAAACCCAGCAGTTCTCTGTTTTAGGAGCATGTTTGCCAGTTCTGTACTCCTTTAGCCCTGTAGATGTGGAATTTTTAAGAATTGGCAATAATGAGAGTTTCAGGTTCTAACAGTCTTTTGTAAATCTTGTTGCATATTGTCTTTGAAACATTTATCTTACTTGAGAATCTGCTTTTGGAGGATTATTTTAGGATTAATTTTTTTCAAAAGGTTTCTGAATTGGTCTCATTGGTTACTTATTTTTTTACCCCATTCTCAGACATGTATATACTGTAACTAGTAGAAATACAAATGTGTATTTTATTTTTCAGTGACTTAGCCATTTCATTTCATCATGGAGACCATTATGAAACTTAGACAATGTCACTCATTTTCATTTTTATTCTTGTGCAATTACTATTTAAATGAATGTAAGTTAATATCGTTGCAACATTTACTGCCAGTGTGATTTTATTGTGTATGAAGAGTTCAGGAGATGTCATTATTATTTGACATGTAATGGAAGAGCAGTTTTAATGAGGGTTCTATAGATAGTTGAAAATAAAAAATGTAATTGTGTCCCTATTTAAATAGTACTCCCATTCTGAGTTAATTCTATTAAAGCAAGCTAAAAATGATTTAGAAATTATTGTAGCCTCTGGTAGTCTTATATGAGTAGCCTTTCTTTCGGTGGTGCTCACCTTCATCCAGGTTCTCTCTATACAGAGAATGTTTTTTTCTGTGAACTGTTATATACTATGAGTGAAATTATTCCAGTAGCAGGAAAGCATAATTATCATGGATTTCTACCATTATACTAATTACAAACCCACCTAAACTATGAGGAGAAAAAAATAAGGACCAAGCATTGCCTTTGGATAGAGATCTGATCTGAGTGCCGGCTTTGCCGCACAGTAGTGATCTGTGATCCCGAGTAGGTGACTCAGCCTTTTGCACCTAGTCTTCACCTTTTGCATCAAGTATTTCACAAGAAATACTTACCTGATGAGCTTGTTTTTAAGTAAAGATGAAATAAGATAACATATATAGAGTACCTGGCACACATTAAACTTTCAATATAAAATGCTTATTCTTACACAGGACTTCTTTCTATCTTTGAACTGAAGAGCAGCAGAGCAGGATGTGTGGTCTCAAAGATGAGACTGCTGCTGCTAAGTCACTTCAGTCGTGTCCGACTCTGCAACCCCATAGACGGCAGCCCACCAGGCTCCCCCGTCCCTGAGATTCTCCAGGCAAGAACACTGGAGTGGGGTGCCATTTCCTTCTCCAATGCATGAAAAGTGAAAGTGAAGTCGCTCAGTCGTGTCCGACTCTTAGCGACCCCATGGACTGCAGCCTACCAGGCTCCTCCATCCATGGGATTTTCCAGGTAAGAGTACGGAGTGGGGTGCCATTGCTTTCTCCAAAAGGTCAGACTAC
Source organism: Aepyceros melampus (assembly GCA_006408695.1). Taxonomy (NCBI): domain Eukaryota; kingdom Metazoa; phylum Chordata; class Mammalia; order Artiodactyla; family Bovidae; genus Aepyceros; species Aepyceros melampus. The sequence continues at coordinate 328,754 of SJXQ01010374.1, forward strand.
TTGGATTTAATTCCAGCTTTACAGGTTACTAGTTTGGAGGCCACATAGTAATTGCTTAACTTCTTCAAGGGTCAGTTTACTCATCAGTTAGATGGAGGACAGTAATAACACCTACCATCGGTTATCATCAGGGTTATTTTGAGGATTAAATGGGATACTCCATGTAAACTTCTTAGCATAGCCCAGTGACTTACACAGAATCATAGCAAATGCTCTATAAATGTATTTGTGTATCTGATCCATCCATCCATCCATCCATTTCAGAGAATTATTCTCTAGTTGTATAGTGTTTTCTTCAAATGCCCTTTCTTAGTTCTTCTTGCCTGTATTCTTACTAAGAAGTATAGAGAATCTTTATATTGGTGAAAATACAAGAAAGACAAGCTAAAGGAGGCTATATGAATTCGTTCTCTTTTGCATAAGCCATTGATTATCTTTTTTCAAGAGTGTGCCCAGGAATGGGGCTTCCTCAGTGGCTCAGTGGATTAAGAATCTGCCTGCAATGCAGGAGACGCAGTTTTGATCCCTGGGTTGGGAAGATCCCCTGGATAAGGAAATTGCAGCTCACTCCAGTGTTGTCGCCTGGAGAATCCCTTAGACTGAGGAGCGTGTCAGGCTATAGTCCAAAGGGTCGCAAAGAGTTGGCTATGACTGAGCAACTACACGCGCATGCCTGCATGCCTGAAGTGGTAAGTGGGAAAAATGAGAACTGTTTTAATCTTTTCAGAGCAACAAGTGATTTAAAAAATTCAGTGTAGCTTTTCGTTTGAAAAATATTCTTTTGGGTAATATGATTTCTAAAATTGATGGTTTTCCTTATGTATTGATGCCTTACACTTTTTTAATTTTTTTTGCTCGGAAAATTGTTTTCAAGGGCTGAGAGATATAAAGTTCATGGGTCTCCACTGTTGGAATGTTGCAGTGTTATGTGTGGCGGGAAAGGATACAGTTGTGTTTAGTTTTTTTAAAGATATTCTGAGAAAGATCCAGGTGATTAGCTGTAGCCACTTCTGCTAATGTGTCAATAGTTAAAACCCTGAAATGAAGACAGACAGTGGCATTGCACATGAAATATATATGTACCAAGAAAGTAAATAGCATATAAGAGTTGGATAAAGATCTTAGAAATCAGTAGTGAGGCAGTAGCTTGCCATGAACTGAGAACTGATAAGAGAAGTTTTAATTAATTTATTATTTATTTATTATTTGTCGCTTTGAAATTTAGGAAGAAAAATACCTAACTCACGCTTTGATAGGCCTTTTGAAACTTTTTGTAGCCCTGTACAGTTAAGTACTTGAAGTGTGGTTGGTCTAGATTGGCAGCTGCTCTAAATATAAAATGTCCACCAGATTTCAAAGACTCACTGTGAAAAAAATATGAAATATCTCTTTGATAATTTGTATTGATTACACATGGCAGTGATAATATTTTGGATATATTGGGCTAAACCAGATGAATTTTTTAAAATGAATTTGACCTGGTTCTTTTTACTTTTTTTCATGTGACTTAGAAAATTTAAAACTGCATTTTTAGTTTGCGTTCTAATAGTCAGTGCTGCTCTAACATATTTTATTTAAATGTAGTTTACGTAAAATGTCAGTATAATAACAAGTGAAAAAAGCTAAGCCCAGTACCCCATCTCGCTCCCTAGTGGTAACCATCATTAACAGTTTCTTGTGTATTCTTCCTGTCATTTTTCTAAGGATTCTGTTCTGCCCTTAAATATGTCATAAACTGGAGAATAATTGTAAAAGCTGATGCTTCGATAATTTAATATTTTTTTTTGGATTGGAGTGTGTAGAAAATGCCAAGTGAATACCTGCTTTTTCGTCTCAGTTATTCACACTTGATCTAATTACTCAATCTATGCATCCTTAGAGATACACCATCATTACCTGTAGGAGCATCAGGACTGATGCTTAGGAGAAATTAATTAATTTTCTTTGAATTGTAGCATCAGTTCTTTTAAATGGTTTAAACAGAAAAAAAATGGACTGTCCATGCAGTGGTGGTAATTAAGATCTTACAGTGAACTAAGACTGTTTATGTATCATTGGCAAGCTTTTCAAGTTTTCTACAGTACACATTTGAAAACAGTTTTACTTCTTTTTGAAATAATTTTTGATATAGTTGCTGATCTGGTAAAAATGGAATAAAGTGAACTTAGTATCATTTAGATGTTATGACATAAAGGAAGGGATGTTACTGTGGTTGATGGTAGAATCGCTGATTTTTTTTTTAACATAGCGCTTTGTACACTGAGCACATAATACATACTCAGTAAATACTTTAATTAATGATAACATGTTATATCAAATTGGTTAATACAGCATTGAGTATCACTGATACTTTTTTTTCCCCAAATGAAGATACCTTATAAACTACCGAAATAAGACATTACATGGAAGTTTAGGATGAAAAGCTATTTCAGCCATATGTTTGTGCTGATTCTTCGTTTATTTCATGCTTATTTTCCTCCTTTATTGTAGAAACTAAAGGAGGAAACATAGAAATTGCTGTTGCCTGTTCTTTGTGTTCCCACCACCATGGTGATCATGTCAGTGAAGGCCTTTCCCAAGATCATTGCAGGTGCTTGGTAAATGCTACCCAGGCTTTTCTTTGTTTTCTCACATTGCTCTGAATGCTTTTCGTTTGACATAGTGCTTACCGATATCATTTACTTTGATTCTGTAACAGTTGTGTGACAGAGGGTGTGACTGTGCCCATCTTCCTGTGAGAAAACCAGCAGATTAGAGAGGTTATATTGAGAAATCAGTACGTGGCACTGATTCTTAACCTCGTGATTAGTGACTTGGCTGCTGTGAACTGTGCATGCCGATGAATGTGGGACATTAGGCATTATTTACATCCTTTGACTGGCGTTTTATAATAGTAACATTCCAATGAGGAGTGCTTTACAGTCCTTCACAGTGCTGAGGTTTTGAGTATTACTTAACTGATTTCAGTAAATCCTGCTCTTGTTCTTTTTATGCTCATCTGTAAGACATAGTATTGTTTGCAAATGGGCAAGCCCTATAGTGGGTGCAGATTATCCATTCACTGGATTAGATGAACACATTGAACCAGTTTCAGCTTCCCTGAAATTTTTTAGATTAGCAACTTCTCTTTATATATATAGACGATATGGAGATAAGTCATTATTGATCTGAACTTGCTATGAATAATCGAATTGACATGTTGATGCAACTGGCAGATTTGGTTCCTCAGTATATTTGAATGTAGACCATGCAATGCTGTTTTTACACTAACCCTCCTTATTTTTTCCCCACACCTCTTGGCACAGACGTGTGAGTTCCTAGTAATTTAAAAATTCTGGTGAATGACACTTGATAGATGGTGTGATATTGTGAATACTGATAAGCTCTAGAAATTCAGTTGGCAAAGCATCAATTTCACACCTGAGACCTCAGCTCAAAGTTTAGGTTAAAGGTTTGCCTGGAGTCCGTAGTCTTTTTCACAGGTCCCCAGATAAATGAAGTGATTCCAAACCACATTTTTCTTCTGCATCAAATCCAGGCAGCACTCTGAATCATTAAATATTAAACCTTATATTCAAGAACATTATTCACTCATTAATATTGCATTGCGGCCTAAACTGCATTGTTCAAAACATTTTAGGATGTTATGCAAGTCTGTCAAAATACATTAACGAACTTAGTCATGTTGAACTAAGCAAAAAATGACAAAACTGTTTGCACCACAAATGTGTTGTCATTGAATTTTTGTATTGTGTAAGCATTTTACGTTGAGATATTTGAATATCACTGTAAAGATAAAATGGATTGCAGTAGAAGCCAGATGGGATGAATATTCATGTTGCATGTAACATCTGCTATATATCTTAATGAAATTTGTAGTTATCCCTGAAATTTTTCTTCCTTGACAGTATTTATTTATCTTCAAAATTGTTTTAACTAGGAGTTGAGTACAATTTAGTACAATTCTAGCTGCTTATAAAACTGCGGTATCTGCTTCAGGGGCCATTTTTCACATCTCCACGATGGCCATCATCTCTGCAGAATAGAACTGGAGAGGCTTCCTGCGCACCGCGGATTGACTGGGAGGCTTCTGATACTCGGCTGAGAGTGAGACAGTGACGGAGTTCAAGCTTTGGTCTCTGACAAAATTTGTTGTGGATCACGGGGAACACATCTGATTTCTCGCTGCTTTTCACAATCCTGTTAGTTACAATGAGAGTCCATTAAATTCTTCCCAGAAAGGAAAATGATAGAAACATTTTGTAATATGCTAAAATTGTCCCTTCTTAATGAAAAAGAAAAGAAATCCTTTTTTTCTGGTGCGAGAAGAAAGTTAAAAAAAAGCGAAAGGTGTGAAAACACACAATTGCTGAGGAGATACTTTTTGTGTGTGTGCTGTGGCGACAACATAGCTTATGAGCTTTATCAGAAGTATGGTTGTCTTGATTATATTATGCATTAGTGATTATTGGCATTTGATGGGTTAGAATTTAATGAGGAAGGCCAGTAAGAGGGAAGGTTGATGGTACAGCCTTGATGACTTTGATTTTTTTTTTTTTTTTTTGTGGAAATGAAGCATGGATTGATTTTCCTGTGATAATGTGAATCAGAATCTGTGTAAGTAGCCAGTGGGCTCATCTTGAACACCTACAGCTGTTATTTCAAAAATGAGAGGAATGGGTGTTGTGAGGTAAATAATGAAGGTGGCATAGCGAATTCCTGCTGGCTAGGAGTTAAATTATTCATTTTGTTGGTTTAGCTAACATGGTTCTTGCTGCGTGGGATTGGAACACTGTGTCAGTGACGAATATTGCATAATTAAAAAGCCTCAGTTCCTCAGGCCTGTAATATAGTTGAAATTTGGAAATGGTTGTTAACACCCTGAAAGTATTTTCCTTTGTGTGGATTGGTGCGGTTTACCTGCCATTTCGAAGTTTTTATGTTGTTAAACATGGGTGTAACGATTAGCTGTAGTTAATGTTGCTCCCTTCTTGATAGTCTGCCCCATAGTCAAGGGTCCATTTCAAAAGCCTGGTGAGCACATGTCCTCCTCACTCTGACACCACGCTTCTTTTCCTTCTCACTTAGAGTTACACTGTGGATTAGTGAAGGGGTTTGGGAGGATCCCACTTCTGTAACTGCTAACTTTGGGCACTATGTAGGCACTGGGACCTTTGCAACGCAGCTTAGACAGTAATTTATTACCTTCTCAGCCTTGGTAACTGAAGGGCAAAAGACCATCACAAACCTCTGGATTTTTCACAATGGTGTTTGGCACTCAAACTCAGCATGATACTCTTTAGTTTATGCTTATTCATTCATGTAATTTTATACACGGGTTGGTGCCTGTGAAATAGCACTGTAGCAGTATTTCCTGACCTCAGGAGTCTGTGGGTGGAAAAAGAAAAGCGTGGAAGCACTTACTGGATAGTCTGACAGCCACTTGTCACCGTGTAGTATCAGCGTCTGTGTTCGTATTTGCAGCTGCATCAGGGCCAGCAGATTGTGTCCTCCATAGATGGATGGAAGAAGGAAGGGCTTCGTTAAGGGAGGGAGGAAAAACTAGATGCTTGTATTAATATTTGGGTCAGAACATGGAACGTTTTACTTTGGGGAGCTTCGACTGAACGTTTTAGTTCACATAGTCAGGACCACCTAGTATAGTGACTTGCACGTGGTGTCTGGAGTTACAAAGGTAGAAAACAATTACCGCCCCAGATTTTGAGCAGTTTATTAAACTTCTCTCAGTGTTGGTTTATTCAGTTCTGAAAGGTGAATGACAACGACTCCCTGGGATTTTTTTGTTAGGAATTAATGAAGTAATGTATGTAAAACTCCTGTTAAAATCCCTGGCATATGGAGGTACTCCATAAATGATAGCTGTTATTAGTTGAATGTTACGCATTTTTCTGTTTGAATGACATAAGTTGTATCTAAAGTCTTCCCTATTAAAAATAACAAATCAAATGGAACAGACAAAAGGTCCATCTAGTCAAAGCTATAGTTTTTCCAGTAGTCATGTGTGGATGCGAGAGTTGGACTATAAAGAAAGTTGAGTATTGAAGAATTGATGCTTTTGAGCTGTAGTGTTGAGAAGACTCTTGAGAGTCCCTTGGACTGCCAGGAGATCCAAGCAGTCCATTCTAAAGGAAATCAGTGCTGAATATTCACTGGAAGGAAGCTGAAACTCCAGTAGTTGGGCCACCTGATGTGAAGAACTGATTCATTGGAAAAGACCCTGATGCTGGGAAAAATTGAAGGCAGGAGGAGAAGGGGACGACAGAGGATGAGACGGTTGGATGTCATCATTGACTCGATGGATATGAGTTTGAGTAAACTCTGGGAGTTGGTGGTGGACAGGGAAGCCTGGTGTGCTGCATTCCATGGGGTTGCAAAGAGTGGGACATGACTGACTGAGTGACTGAACTGAAACGGATCAGAGAGAGAAAGGACCACATGAGTCTGAATGCTTTTGTTGGAATAAAGAGGAGCTGAGTTCTGGCTGGCTCGCTCTCTCTGCTCCGCTGTGTCTCCTGCAGGGCAAGTCCTTGTCCTCACACTATGGTCTGCATAGTACATTTCTGAAAAGTGCTTTTGAATGTGTTTTCATTTTGGGAAACTCCATTTGTTTCTTTTATTTTTGTCTTTGATGTGCGTTCTGAATGGTATTTCTTATTTCTTAAAGTATGTCTGTGATTTAACTTGCGAGTCAGAGATGGGGAAATGGCAAGTAAGGAAATGAACAGGAGTTACCCTAAGATGATAGTAGGTAAAATCATACAGAGTTTCACTTCATTTGCTCTTTTGATACGTGTTTCTGCTGTCTCATTTTGTGTTTAAGGTGAAAATTAAAACGAAATCCAATGCACTGAATAGTGTGGCTTTCAGATCAATGTGTTTCTATTTGAATTTATTTTTTCTTCAGCATGATTTTGTAGGGAATGCTAGAAATAAAATACCTGCCAAGGAATGAAATTTTAGCTGATGAATAGTATCAGAGAGGCGTGAACATGGATCGTGTTGTTTGGGGACAGCATAGTGTGGGGTGGGCATGGTGGGTGCTGAGGCTGTCTGTCGTACTTCCTGTGTGGTCCAAGGTGACTTTAAACAGAAAATGAGCCTGGTCTCACAGAGAAAGCCCCTTCAACCCTTGATATTTGTTTTGAGGTTGTAGAGTAGTTGGAGTAAAAAGCATGGGGCCGTCTTTATTCAAAAGTGAGACTGATAGAGGTTCTTTTTGCAAGCTTGTGTTTAGCAAACAGTAACAATTGTGACCGTGTTCAGTGATACAAAATTTGACTATTTATCCTTTCCTTGGAGTGGGTTTCAAGTAGTTTTTGGGAACAGAATTGCTTTTGCAGCACATGCCCTTTGGAGGTGGATTGTCCCCTTGTTTCACATGCAGCTTCATTTCCTCTTCAGCTTTCCAAAGAGGATGTCCTCCTTCTCTCAGACTGTGCTTTATGGTAATTGGCTGAGCATTTCACCAGCCTTATAGGATAGGTGTTTGCTGTGGAGTTTAATTTTGAACTTACTACTGTGTAATACTTAATCAAAGCAGTACTCTGTGATATAGGTGGTTTCTCTTCTCTCCACTGATTCTCCAAGACCTGTCCTTCAATTATACCTGATGATTATCAGTGAGCTGCAAAACCGGACAATGTTGTCTAATCCCATGTGAAATTGCTCTTATTTGGTTGTTTTGGTGTCATTAGTTTCTACCCTGTATGTATCTAGAAAGATTGCATAGTGCTTGCGGTAAAGGGGGACTGTGTTTCTCTATCAGTTCAGTTCAGTCGCTCAGTCGTGTCCTTCTCTTTGCGACACCACGGACTGCAGCACACCAGGCTTCCCTGTCCATCACCAACTCCGAAGCCTACTCAAACTCATGTCCATCAAGTCAGTGATGCCATCCAACCATCTCATCCTCTGTCGTCCCCTTCTCTTCCCGCCTTCAGTCTTTCCCAGCATCAGGGTCTTTTCCAATGAGTTGGCTCTTTACATCAGGTAGCCAAAGTATTGGAGTTTTAACTTCAGCGTCAGTCCTTCCAATGAAAATTAAGGAATCTTTCCTTATAGGAACAAAGTGTCTTTTTTTTTTTTTTGAGGAAAGTACAACATCTGCTGGATCATGGAAAGGCAAGGGAGTTCCAGAAAAGCATCTATCTCTGCTTTATTGACTATGCCAAAGCTTTTGACTGTGTGGATCACAATAAACTGTGGAAAATTCTGAGAGAGATGGGAATACCAGACCACCTGACCTGCCTCTTGAGAAACCTATATGCAGGTCAGGAAGTAACAGTTAGAACTGGACATGGAACAACAGACTGGTTCCAAATAGGAAAAGGAGTCCGTCAAGCCTGTATATTGTCACCCTGCTTATTTAACTTCTATGCAGAGTACTTCATGAGAAACGCTGGGCTGGAGGAAGCACAAGCTGGAATCAAGATTGCCGGGAGAAATATCAATAACCTCAGATATGCAGATGACACCACACTTATGGCAGAAAGTGAAGAGGAACTAAAAAGCCTCTTGATGAAAGTGAAAGAGGAGAGTGAAAAAGTTGGCTTAAAGCTCAACATTCAGAAAACGAAGATCATGGCATCTGGTCCCATCACTTCACGGGAAGTAGATAGGGAAACAGTGTCAGATTTTATATTTTTGGGCTCCAAAATCACTGCAGATGGTGACTGCAGCCATGAAATTAAAAGACACTTACTCTTTGGAAGGAAAGTTATGACCAACCTAGATAGTATATTGAAAAGCAGAGACATTACTTTGCTGACTAAGGTCTGTCTAGTCAAGGCTATGGTTTTTCCAGTGGTCACGTATGGATGTGCAAGGAGATCCAACCAGTCCGTTCTAAAGGAGATCAGTCCTGGGTGTTCATTGGAAGGAATGATGCTAAAGCTCAAACTCCAATACTTTTGCCACCTCATGTGAAGAGTTAACTCATTGGAAAAGACCCTGATGCTGGGAGGGATTGGGGGTGGGAGGAGAAGGGGACGACAGAGGATAAGATGGCTGGATGGCATCACAGACTCGATGAACATGAGTTTGAGTGAACTCCGCGAGTTCATGATGGACAGGGAGGCCTGGCGTGCTGCGATTCATGGGGTCGCAAAGAGTCGGACACGACTGAGCAACTGAACTGAACACTTATAGTGAAGACACAATATAAGGAAATGGTTTCCATAAGAATTAATATACAGTGCCCCAGATTGTCCCATCCAGCACTTTCAATCCCTTCCCTCTGCCCTAAAACGCTTTAAGTAGTAACCCTTTAACGTGAGGTAAGAAGGTTGGATGGAAATGTAAAAGGTGGATAGGCTTCTGGGGAGGAGTTGGAGGCTTGAAAGCATCTCCATTGTCTTCTCATTGCAATTTCAGTCTAATTCCCAGCTGCTGTTTCTTAGTAGAGCATCTGATGGATGGGTGTGAGCCAGTAGGTTAGTTTTGGCACACCACAAGGATCACCAGTGTTGGCCCAGTCTGTCTGAATGCTGCGGAGAGAACCTTCTGATTTCTCTGCCGCTGTTGACTTCTCTGAATGGGTAGAGGGTGGGAGACAGGAGCAGAGAGACTTTCTCTTGGTTCCCGTGACAGGGGATTGAGCAGGCACCCCTGCTTGACGTAGTTCAGAGCCCTGGTGAGTAGGAGATGAAAAGAAGCAGCAGCTTGGGAGAAAGGCTCTCAAAAAAGGTGCTTCTGGCAAGAACTGTTGGCATATTTGAATGGTGCTTTTGGTGTTTGTAGCACTGGAGACTGTTGCCACTTGGTTGGTAAGATACACTGATTTTACAGTATGTCTTGATTTCATGGATATTGAAGTATGGTGAGGAGAATAACCCCGTATATTTGATGAAATAGACTAAATTCTAGATGGAAATAAAGGGAAGTGGAAGGGAGGAGCAGTGATAATTAAATGATAAAAAAACATTTTGCTGAACTGAAGAAAGATTGGAGGCTACAAACTGAGAGGCCTCTATTCTGGGAGGGATTGATGAGAAAAGATGTGCACCTGGGCAGACAGCTAAAATTTCTGAGCTCTAAGGATAAGGAGAAAATCTTATAAGCTTCCTGACAGAAAGAACCACTAATTTATAAAGGAAATGGGATCAGTCCGGGTTTAGGCTTTTCTTTACCAAACTGAAAGCTCGAAGGCAGAATGACATATAGGGTTCCTGAGAAAGGACTGAGAGCCCCCAATTCTGTGTTGCGCTCTCATTCACCTGCCAGGGTGAGAAAGAGACTTACAGATATGTAAGGATTTGGAGAACTTATTACTGTGAACAACTAGCAATCAGAATCCACAAGGAGACAGAACTCATCAGTTACTTTTACGGAGAGAATTTAATGCAAGAATTGTTAATGAGACATTTAGGAGTTGAAAAGGCAAAACAGCCACAACAAAGCAATTCACAGGCAGTGCTGTTACTTGAAATATATTGTGAGCCATCTATGTAATTATAGTTTTTTTAGTAGCCACATCAAAAAAAAGGAAATAATTCTAAGATTTTTATTTTCCCCAGATCCAAGATGTTCTCATCTTAACATATAATCAATATAAAATATGTTAGTGGGGCATATCACATTCTTATTTCCATACTCAGTATTAATCCAGTATGTATTTTATACTGACAGCACATCTCAGTTTGGACAGATTTTGTGGGCTTGGTCGGAGAAGGCAATGGCACCCCACTCCAGTACTCTTGCCTGGAAAATCCCATGGACGGAGGAGCCTGGTGGGCTACAGTCCATGGGGTTGCGAAGAGTTGGGCACGACAGAGCGACTTCAGTTTCACTTTTCACTTTCCTGCATTGGAGAAGGAAATGGCAACCCACTCCAGTGTTCTTGCCTGGAGAATCCCAGGGACGGGGGAGCCTGCTGGGCTGCCATCTATGGGGTCGCACAGAGTCGGACACGGCTAAAACGACTTAGCGGCGGCAGCAGCAGCAGCAGCATGGGCTTGGTAGCCATGTGTGGCTAATTTCAGCGGTATTTGACAGTGCAGCTCTCAGCTATCCCAGAGGTAACACTGGCAGGAAGTTAGGAATTAAAACACTGAATCTGGGAGGAGAGGCTCTGTGGAGCTGCAGCCCAGGGAAGGGGAGGCCAGTGGTTCTGTCACTCAGATTTTTGAGGACCCTCCAGGTAGGCAGGGCTGGTGTTTCCAGAGTGAAGTGCAAGAAGGTTGCTTTGGAGGTGTGAGCAGCCTGCAAACTGGATTGAACTGCTGCTGCAGGAACAAGTGCTGCTGCTGGCGTGAAGCAGTGAGGCCTGAGCGATGCTGAAAGGCGTAGGCTGCAAACTGGAGCATTCTTTTTCCCTCCACCAGCCTGCAGGCTCCCTCTGGCACCCTCTATTGGCAGAACCTAGCACGGACCCAGCTGCAAAGCAGGCATGGGGTTTAGAGACTCCTGGCTCCCACTTCACAAAGTAGGGGCGTGTGAAACTGACACAGCTAAAAATCTGACATGCTGGTCCATCTTAGGAAGATTCTTAAAGAATTTGAACCAAATTGCAAATTAATTATAACAGAGATCTTAACTAGGGAAAGGTGGAGAGGAGTAACAGCACCCGTGAGAATCTGTCTTTTCACTGTGTATCAATACATGGGTGATAGAGTGGGAACATCTGATAAAGCTACTAACAGGAGTTTTTGAAAATGAAGAGAAATTCTTAATGGGAAAACTAAGAATTGTATGAATTTAAAAGCACTGAACTCTTAGCTAAGAGTTGGGGTTGAGAGTCAAAGCATTCAAAAGATTTCATCTTACTGACTTTGCAGAGGGTGGTGATTGAGAAAATAGTAGGAATTTTGTTTTTAAACAACAATAGGGAAGTGTTTGTGAATGTTCAGAAAGAGAATGATCACTAATCTCAAAGAAAAATACCAAAGGTCTTTTTGGGATGGGAAGAGCATGTATCAGACAAGGCAGTGTCACCCCACTCCCTTACTCTTGCTTGGGAAATCCCATGGATGGAGGAGCCTGGTGGGCTGCAGTCCATGGGATCGCAAAGTCGGACACGACTGAGCAACTTCACTTTTATTTTTCCCTCTCATGCATTGGAGAAGGAAATGGCAACCCACTCCAGTGTTCTTGCTTGGAGAATCCCAGGGACAGAAGAGCCTGGTGGGCTGCCATCTCTGGGGTTGCACAGAGTCGGACACAACTGAAGCGACTTAGCAGCAGCAGAGCATGTATAGTAACTTGATATAGTGGCAAAATAAGGAAAGGGGAAAAAGAAATAAGAGCTAAGTAAGATTAATGGTAGATAAAATAGAAAATGAAAGAAATAAAGTTAAGTGTATCAGTTTCTAACTATTAATAATTGGAACTGGTTACAGTTGCCCACTTAAAGATCAAGGGTGCCAGATTATTTTAACACACACACGCCAAGAGCTGTGTATTATATGACATACAAGTAAAACAAAGTTATTTGTTTAATCTTAATAAAACTTAAAAAATTACTGGATTGGTAAAGCTGTACCAAGCAAAAGAAATAAGAGAAAAGGTACAAATGAAGGTTGTCAGCCCTAAACAGAACAAAAAGGCACAATTATGTATTGATAACAAGCCAGATTTTAAAGACAACCGTTATTAACCTTTATGCATTAATCAAATTAGCAGCTCAACATGGGAATAAAAAATGATTAAAAATTCAAAGACTGCTTGATTTAAAAAATAATAAAAAGGTGTTCTATAATTATTCTTTCTTTAAAAATGTTTACTCTGAGATTGATGGTGGTATCTGTTAAGCTTTACCCTGGGATTGATGGTGGTATCTGCTAAGCTTTAACTTTAAAAAATCTACCATGAAAAGTGTTGGAGTGAGTTAGGTGGTGTGTATATGTTTGTATATTTGGAGGGTGAGAGGTTGCAGTTGGGTTTAAGCTTGAAAGTCCTTTGAAATAGAAAAGAGGAAAAGTATTGATTCTTTCCCTTAACAAATCTTAGGAAGGAGAACGGTGATATCTTCTCTCTCTCTGACCAAAAGTTTACCAAGACTTACTGACTTAACAAGGCCAATTTCAAAATATGTGTTCTGGTGAAAATGTGTCTTTTAACAAAAAGCAAATGTAAGTACAGAAAACTTGATGTATCTTTTACATATGTAAGGGTGTGTGCTAAGTTGCTGTCGTTTCTTCGTAGCTCTGGGCCCACCCATGTCTCATGGGTCACTTGACCCAGGAATGTTCTAGTTTTCTGTCTTTAGGAGGACATCTCATGTTGCCATCTGCCTGGGCTCAAGCCCATCTGGGATGAGGCCAGTGCTTAAGTTGATGTCTTGTCCACCTGGGCCCGTTAGAGGGATTTGCCCCAGAGATACCTGCGTTTGACCTATGGTTCTTTTTCCCTCGGAAGACTCTGTGGTTCTCCTCAACATCTTAGTAAATAAACAACTGCAGCGCCCATCCGATACGTGTTCTCGAGGGAGGGGGTGTAGATACTTTGAAAACAAGTCTTCAGTAGTAACAGGTCACGCATGGGCCTTCCCTGCTACAACTCTGCAGCAGTTTGTTTAAAGCCCCGCTGACCGAGCACAGTTTAGTGTCTGCTGCCGCTGTTGCTCACTTGTGTTTTGAGTGTTATAACAATTCGTATTACTCTCCAAGAGAAAAAGATGATGATTGTAGCTTAAGCTGCCTCTAAATATTTTGTTTAAGCCAGATAAGAAAGAGGCCACAGATTCTTCCAGTAGATAGAAGTCAAGGGCGCTTTGGGGTGTTGTGTAACTTCCTCAGGGAAGTTTAATTATGAATTCCTGAGGGAGGGGGCTGTGGGCCTTGGATATGGTGACATTAATTTGTGAACTAAAACCAGAATTCTTTTCACATACAGATCTATTTTTCAGTGCAGTAAGAGAATGTTTTTTTTTTGATAAGCAAAACAAAACAAAACAAAACAAAAAAACCCCAGAAAATCCAGGGTAGGTAGAACTTGTTCTCAAGTGAGACTTGAAATTGAGACTCGAAGTATAAAGTAATATGCCATGTGTGAACAAGAGGTGATTGTCTCAAAATGAGGAGATGAGAACCATTTAGGATTATAACTATGGGTGAATCCCCCATATTTACCTATATTCGCTGTAGGTAACCTATATTAGCTGTAGACTTCCTGTTCGAGGCTGAGTTTTTCCTTCAGGCATCATTTTGAAAGCCATGCAAGAAAATGCCCAGATTGTGGCTGCATTTTGGTATGCTTTAAAACAAAAACACTTAAAAAAAAAAAGTTCTTGTGTAAAGCAAGTAAACTTTGTTAATTCTGAATGTCATTTTAAATGATATTTGCGTAGAAATAAAGATGACCAAAATAAACATCCTCTTGGTTGTATTCAGAGCCAAGTCTTAATGCTGGTTAGGTAATACTGATTGACTGTAGGTCTGCCATATTGCAGTCATTCAGTTTTCCAAGACAGTGCCATTTCTTGCTAAATTACCATTATATAAAGGGTACCTGTGTTCCATTGTATTAAACTAGGCTCACCCTCTGTTAATTTCTTTCAACAGTGCTTATTGAATGCCTGCCAAGAGCCAGGCACTGTGGAGTGTCCGAGTTACAGTGATGCATAAGACAAAGTTCTCCCCCTGTTCCGTGGCTTAATATATATATATACACACACATACATTCTAATAGTGTATATGTATTATGTGTGTATTTTCTGTAAGAATGCAGGTTCTGAAATCAGCCGGCCCGGCTGCACTTCTCTCACTGGCTTTGTGACCCCAGGCAGATTACTTCATAAATTCTGTAAAGCCTTATTGTTGGAAAACTTCTCTGTGCCTCAGCTTCCTCATCTGAAATAGAGTAAACAGTTTTGATAGGGGTGCCGTTGAGGATTGTAAATGAGTTACACTCGTCGAGTGTGTGGACCTGTTCCTGGTACAAAGCAAGCATGAATAAATGCTGACTCTTCATCTGTTATACATGCAGATGTTACACATTCAGTGTATGTACACATACTGTGTATGACTAGCACGAGGCCATGTTAATGTACATTCATTCTCATGTGTTTATTTTGGAAATACAGTGCATGTATATTTCCTTCTAGGATTTGAAATTATTTGAGCTGAGAAATATTAAGCTTGCTATGTTCTTTTATTTTGGTGAAGTCTTATTACTAGAAAGCTGTATGCTTATTTTGTCATTATTTTTAATAGTCTTAATAATTAGTTCTTAGATTACCAGCTCAGCTTTTCTGTTGAAAAGACGAGCTGTAAACAGTATTTTGAACGCTAGTTCAGCATGTTCTGACAAAGCATGATGCATTAAAATAAAATTCACATTAGCATTAAAACTGACCTTTGTGGTCATAGTCGCTCATTTTTCTCTTCTAGTGTTTGAAACAGTCCAAGTACATTGCAGTACTATGCAGATATTCTGTGTATAATGGTCATAGTTCAATTTTAGATAAATCATTTCCTCAAATCACTTTATCTGAACAGTCTCAGTTTCCCATTTATTCTCACCCATTATCTGAGGTTCTTATCAACTTTCCTTCAGTAATATAATGGCCTTATATATTAAATTATAAAGTAACTTTCTAAGCTAGAATTGTGTAGCATTACTTATGTGTCAACCTACATGAAGATAAATCTGAGTATTTGTGAATTGCCAAATGAGCAGTGCCCAGGTTCAGAGAAACATTTAGGGCCATTGAAAACCAAACCACTTTGGGAAAGGGCTGGTAATAATTTTGACTCTGGCAAACTCGGACTTGATATAATGAAAGCAGATTTTAAAATGAGCCTCTTTTAAAATGATTATGAGTAATGTGGCTTGTAAAAACTGTCCTTACACGACCACAAAGGTGAGCAACGTAATGAAAGCTGATTCCTGGTGGTGGCAGCGGCGTTGCTGGTTGGGTGACTCTTCAGGTTTTAGAACCATGGCTTTGGAAACCAGATCCAGTCATTTCATGTCTCCTGTGTGCTTTTCCACATCTCAGTTTTTCTCATATATATGTTTTTAATGCCTCCTTCATAGGCAACAACAAAGTTGAATCTATAAAGCATGCGTAAAGTTACCTTTAAAAATACTCCTCCCATTTTCTTAAAACCTTTAGGTTCTTTGAAATAAAGAACCTTAGGTTCTAAATAAAACCTTAGGTTCTTTGGTCAGTTTTTATACAAACTGAAATACATAATTTTTATATATCAGATATCTATAAGAACTGAACATACATGAGTAAATTGTTATTTTTTCCATTTAAAGGACATGTGTAATGTTGTTCATTATAAGAGATTTGGCTCATTTTTAGAAATTCATTTTGCTGGTATATCTTACATCTCTCACCTGGTTGAGATATGTTGAAAACAAGAGCTCAGTTGCTAGGGTTTGAGGTGTAAGGACAGAGCTGACTGGTATTTGTTTCATTGAGCTTAGGCAAGCTATCCAATTACTTAATGCAAATAAGAAAAGTTTACACTAAACTCCTACTTCTTTGCTTAAAACTCTAAGGAATTTAAATGAGGAGAGATATGTATTTAAAAGAAGGAAATTTAAATGAAACTTAAATCAAGGGCTTAATGTAGAATAATATTAGACCAGGAGATCTGAAATAATAAGTGGGAGATGCCAGTAAATAAAAAAAGAGAATGTATTCTCCAAGATACTTGGTATGTTTAGTTTTATCTTGAGATAATTCTTAAATCTTTGGAAACACAAGTTAATAATGACTGATTTTGTCTCATATCTGCCCCTCCCCCACTTTTTAAAACAACAGGGTCCTTGGTGGCTCCGGAACCTTGGGCTATATAAAGCTCAGCCTTCAAAATTTAAAGCTAAGAAAACTAATGTTGACTAGATTGTACCATTAAACTGCTAATAGGTAGTGAGGGTTGGTTCTGGGTTCTACTGCCAGACTTCTTAAAGATTCGGAATTCTGTTCAGGAAACTGTCACTGCACAGACCTTTCTTTTTTTCATTTTATTTTCAGACATCCCTTTAGAATAAACTGTTTGAGAATTTGAACAGGTCTATTTGTAAGAAAATGGAAGTAACTGTAAGAATAAGGAGAATTTCTTTTTGGTCAGTTTGTGCCACCCCCCAATGTCTCCTCAACCAAGAGTGAAGTATAACTAGGTGTTGGTAATTTAGAGGCTCTGCAATGTTACAAAATGGACAACAGCCTACTTTAGGTTGGTGTGGTCCAGGATCATCCCACTTGTGACGCTTAGCATCGGGGTGGCTTGGCCCGTGTAGAGCTCTGTTGGTGTCTAGTTTCATAAGTCCCCCTGTCTTCTATTTTCTGCAGCTTGTTTTCCATTTTCCAACGAGTCGGAAATATGCCACTCATTCATTCGTGCATATACTCAGGTATTCTGTAGCACTTGTGGGGTGGGGCTGGCACCGTTTAGCACTGATATATAGCAGTGGAAAAAAGCAAACCAGATCCTTGCCCTTATGGGAAACAAAGAAAGGAACATGTGCAAGGAGGGGGCTACTACAGTCATTATGGTTGATTTACTTGTTAAAGGTGCTTGATCATAAAAATAAAGCAGAACTTTGAAGAGTTGGGGGAAAAAAGATGGAGAGGACCAAGCGATTATGTAGTTATGGTATATTTAATGAATGTGGAGATTTCCTTCTTTTCAGAAAATAACTGCTGCTTCTGTACTCCTGATTCCATAGTGGATACTATTGTTATTACTGCTACTTACCTAATGCATTGAGTGCTTATTGTGTCACAGGCTTTGTGCTAAGTGCTTTTGTGTATAGAAACCTGTAAGGTAGGTGTTAACACCAGTCTGTGTTACTCATGAGAATAACAGGACCAGGGAGGTTAACTACACTCAGCTAGTAAGTGGTAGAGCCTTGGTTTAGACTCAGGGTTGGTATTAGATATTGCAAGCTGAATAATCTTTATTTTTTTTATTATAACATGGCAGACTTCGGTGCTTATTGCTTCATTTTTCATTAACTTGCTGAACTTTATATTTCCAAAGTTGAGCTACTTTTAACTCCATTTATAATTAAAACTTATGCCATATGCAAGTAAATTCAGAAAAAATGTTATTAAAGTGAATAATACTTTAAAATTTGATATACCAATTGTGGAAGATTTGAGAAGCTTTAGTTATGAAGAACTTGCTTTATGTCCAAGAACTCATACTTAAAAATGTGAATTTTATACTAGTTTTATGTATGTTCATTGGAAAAGACCCTGATGCTGGGAGGGATTGGGGGCAGGAGGAGAAGGGGACAACCGAGGATGAGATGGCTGGATGGCATCATGGACTCAATGGACGTGAGTCTGAGTGAACTCCGGGAGTTGGTGATGGACAGGGAGGCCTGGCGTGCTGTGATTCATGGGGTCGCAAAGAGTCGGACACGACTGCGCGACTGAATGAACTGAAGTGAACTGATAAAGTGCCTGGCACAGTGTTTGCATATAGCAGGTGATCTGTAGATTATAGTCGTCGTTGTTTTGCATGATGGGCTGGCAGAATGCCTTATGTGCCTTGTTGTCTAATCTGGTGCAGTAACTTCAGCAGCTGTCAACATGCTGTCCTTATGGGGACCACTTTGTTCCTCATGTTGCTTTCCTTTTATAGAACTCCAGGATTTATTTGGGTAAAAATGTATTTGCCTCTGTTATTTATCTTTATTCAAGACATAAGTTTACACAGATTTAATTTTTAGGGGGAAAAGCATTATCACTTTGGAATGTATTTTACAAACTGATTTTATCTGTTAGAATCAATTTGTGAGAATTTCAGAGTATCAAGATGATACAGCAATTTAAAACTAGTAACCAAAAGTTTTCTTTTCTTTTCAAGAATCCTTTTTAAAACTGAAATTTGATAGACTAGTATTGAGTTCAATTTGGTTCTCATCATTCCCACTATGGTGATGGACAGGGAGGCCTGGCGTGCTGTGATTCATGGGGTCGCAAAGAGTCGGACATGACTGAGCGACTGAATGAACTGAACTGAACTGAAGGAGGTGGGTCATAGAGGATCTTGCTTTGATTTATGTCATTCAGTGTTCTGCCTATGTTTTTCCTCTAAGAGTTTTATAGTTTCTAGTCTTACATTTAGATCTTAAATCCATTTTAAGTTTATATTTGTGTATGTTGTTAGGAAGTGTTCTAATTTCATTCTTTTACATGTAGTATCCTGTTTTCCCAGCACCACTTGAAGAGGCTGTCTGCCCCATTGTATGTTCTTGCCTCCTTTGTCAAAAATAAGGTACCCCTAGGTGCATGAGTTTATTTCTGGGCTTTCTATCATATTCCATTGGTCTATATTTCTGTTTTTGTGCCAGCACTATACTGTCTTGAAGACTATAGCTTTGTAGTATAATCTGAAGTCAGGAAAGTTGACTCCTCCATCTTCATTCTTCTTTTGAAAGACTGCTTTGGCTATTTCAGGTCTTTTGTGTTTCCACAGGAATTGTGAAATTTTTGTTCTAGTTTCTGTGAAAAGTGCCATTGGTAATTTGATAGGAATCACACTGAATCTTTAGACTGCATTTGGTAGTAGTTATCTTCACAATATTGATTCTTCCTACCTAGGGACATGGAATATCTCCCCATCTATTTATGTTGTCTTTGATTTCTTTCATCAGTGTCTTATTATTTTCTATGTATAGTTCTTCTGCCTCCTTAGCAGTTTCTCTTTTTGATAGAATGAATTAATAAGGTAAAATTTTGTTCAAATTTTTTTGTTCATTTAGGCCCTCCTGATAAGCAATTCCAACCTACATCTCCAAAAAGATTAATTATGTTTAATGTGTTCATTGGCACAGTGGCACACCTAAAGCAAGTAGGTGGAAATTGATTTTGCCAGTGTCGTTGGGATGTGTTTTTGCCAAGCTCCGAATGATATTACTTAATGGTAATTCCAAGACAGATGATATATGTGTTTCGCTGAGAGAATTTCTTTTACTCAAATTAATTAAATGTGTAGATGTGTTGTCAAGTCTATTGCCTTATGAATATACAAAGTAGGTTCCTTGTAACTCTGTGTCTACTCTGAATCCAGGCACACTCTGCAACATTTTTTTTCAACGTTGGAAAAGCAGATGTGTAACTTCAATAGGTGTGTTATCCCAATTCCCTATTTGTAACTATAGTAGAGAGAAAAATGCTTGTGCAAAGATTTCCCTGTCCCAATTCCCAGAAACTGTGGATACCTTACTTTACATCACAAAAGGGACTTTTCTAGTAACAATTTTGAGATGGGGAGATTATCCTAAAATATTCAGGTGCAACTGATATAACTGTAAGGGCCCCTACATGATAATCAGCATGGCAGAAGAGTCAGAAGCAGGGAGATGGTGTCATAAGAAAGCATCCACTGCCCATCGCTGGCTTTGTGAGATGGCCACAAATCAAGGAATGTGAAAAGTCTCTAGGATCTGGAAAAGGCAAGAAAAACAGATTTTTGCCCTAGAAAGGAACTTTCTAGAAAGGAATGTAGGCTTGCTGACACTTTGTTTTTAGCCCAGTTGAGACCCATTTTGGACTGTTGAAATTTTACAATTGAAGATAATAAATTTGGGTTGTGTTAAGCCACCTAATTTGTGATCATTTGTTATGGTAGCCATAAGAAACTAATACAGGGAGCCTACTAGATTCACAGGGAGAGTGTTGATAGAAAAGAAGAAAAATTACACGCTACACATTTGCTGTAACAAGTCCTAAGAAACAAAATTGTCAACCAACTAAGGGTGCTATTTTCAGGTATCAAAAGAGACAATAAAGTTCTGAGAATATGTTAAATCTTATTTATTAGTTAGGAAAAAATTCTAAAACATTATTTCTGACTAGATTGGAGGAAGCAATTGGATTGAAATGCCATAAAGTGAGCCTTTAGTTAATCTGCACCTAAATAATACTTTTAATGGAACATTTTCCTGTAAAAGAAAAATAAACTTTGTGGAAAGAACTTCTGTAAAGGCGGTAGTATATTGTCAGGAGCCTGACAGCTCAGATTAGCAAATTCAACTCAAATTGCATATAAAAAATTGCTAGGAAATCAAACATAATACAATTCTAACTCAATCATTATATTCCTTTTTTAACAAAGAAAAGAAAATAGTAGATATGAAAACAGGCATATGTATGCCCAGTATGAGACATAGATGAAATCATCATCTCATATGATGCATTGAGGAAGGCTTTGTGGAGCAAGGAAGGAGGATAATGCAGTAGGCTAAAAGCAGAGAATCATAACCATTACCCAGGGGACCTGACATGGTCACAGAGACAAGTAATGAAATCAGTCCAGTTCAGTTGCTCAGTCATGTCCAACTTTTGCAACCCCATGGACTGCAGGACGCCAATCCTCCCTGTCCATCACCAACTCCTGGAGTTTACTCAAACTCATGTCCATTGAGTCAGTGATGTCATCCAACCATCTCTTACTCTGTTGTCCCCTTCTCCTCTTACCTTCAATCTTTCCCAGCATCAGGGTCTTTACAAATGAGACAGCTCTTTGCATCAGGTGGCCAAACTATTGGAGTTTCATCTTCAACATCAGTCTTTCCAATGAATATTCAAGACTGATTTCTTTTAGGATGGACTCTCCTTGCAACCCATGGGACTCTTAAGAGTCTTCTCCAACACCACAGTTCAAAAGCATCAATTCTTTGGCATTCAGCCTTCTTCACAGTCCAACTCTCACATCCATACCTAACTACTGGAAAAACCATAGCCTTGACTAAATGGACCTTTGTTGGTAAAGTAATGTTTCTGCTTTTTAATATGGTATCTAGGTTGGTCATAACTATCCTTCCAAGGAGTAAGCATCTTTTAATTTCATGGCTGTGGTCACCATATGGTGTGATTTGGGAGCCAAAAAATAAAAATAAAAAATCTGCCACTGTTTCCGCATCTATTTGCAGGAAGTGATGGGAGCGGGTTCCATGATCTTAGTTTTCTGAGTGTTGAGCTTTAAGCCAACTTTTTACTCTTTTCTTTCATTTTCATCAAGAAGCTCTTTAGTTCTTCACTTTCTGCCATAAGGGTGGTGTCATCTGCGTATCTGAGGTTATTGATATTTCTCCCAGCAATCTTGATTCCAGCTTGTGCTTCATCCAGCCCAGCATTTCTCATGATGTATTTTCCATATAAATTTAATAAGCAGGGTGACAATACCCAGCCCTGACGTACTCCTTTTCCTTTTTGGAACCAGTCTGTTGTTCCATGTCCAGTTCTAACTGTTGCTTCCTGACCTGCATACAGGTTTCTCAAGAGGCAGGTCAGGTGGTCTGGTATTCCCATCTCTTTAAGAACTTTCCACAGTTTGTTGTGATACACACAGTCAAAGGCTTTGGCATAGTCAATACAGCAGAAATATATTTTTTGTTTGTTTGTTTGTTGTTTTTGTTTTTGTTTT